>JADBJO010003244.1:145000-152500 GCA_016801955.1 Conus betulinus
TCTCTCAGTACACATTTTTTTCCCAAGCTTTTATACATATGATTTCAACAATTTAACAAATGAAAAAGTAAGGGAAACTGTAACTAAATTCGGGAGAGAAGAAAAAACAAAAAAAAGAAAAAAAGTCAGCAAAAACAAAATGAAAACAGATATAGACATAGTTGCCAGCCATTCGCACGTTTAAAAAAATCATATCATTACATATTGATGGGTATCTTAGAGTATTAAGAAGTAATTTTTAATGAGGACGCAGACGTTATGGTTACATACTCTCGACTGGCTCTGAGATGTTTTATTGTTAGTATTTTTTTTTAAATGGGGTACATATTTTCGTGTTTACATTCATCGACTCTCAATTTATTCTTTATACTGATGCCAGTCCTTTTAAACTTTACCGTGTCAAAGTCAACATAAACGATGTATTTTTCTAATTTTACCTGTCTTTTGATAATTTAATTAACACATTTACATCTCATCCGAAACTACTTCAACTTTGTTTCCCGAATCTTTTGTATAAGTTCCAAAGCTTTTGCCAGATGATTTCCGAATTAAGTGTATAACTGCATTTATGGCGGCATTTTGGTTTTAAACGGTCGTCCACAGGGATATCATCATAGAACCGTGCTCCCTTTTTCTTTTATTATAAAATTTAGAATTTGTAGGCGTACAGTTTGGGAATCTTTAGATATTTCAATATCTTCAACACAAATGTTCGTAGTGTTAACAAGATTGTCTTCTTTTTATAAGTGTTGTGTTATTTAGAAAGTTTGTTTGTATGTAGTACTTGTCGATAAATTCAGCATATATTAAAAACTGCCATCTTCTGCTCAAGTCTGCAATAGTAGCCGCATTTCATTAATCCAATCGTTCATTAATCTGTCCATTCATTAATAAAATGCTATTTAGATTTATTCATCACTGAAAAATAATGGCTCTGAGTTGCAGAGGGGTCAGAGGGTTTAACTGTATTGACAGTTAGTTTATACGTTTGAAACGGGTCTTTTCTAAACAGGTTTGTCTCGTCCCGAGTGAAAAGGCAATTCAGTCCGAGTTTATCTAGTTTGCGTAACCATCGGGTATAAAACAGTTACAGTCTCTTTCCATTCAGGATTTGTTGTCCTTAATGTCCATCCTAATTTCAAAGCTTGCATGAAACAGTTTAAGTCTGGAAATACAATGCCTCCCTCACATATTCTTTTCTGTGCAACCTGTCCACTCAGTCTGTCATTACTTTAATTCCATACAATTGTGAGGTGAGCTTTGTGACGTCCTGTCCCAGAGCAAAAGAGGGGACAGCCTGAAGGGCTCTGGGAACAGCGGTGAGGTCTGTCCTGTCCACCCGTCCCTGGCTGACCTCGTGCAGGCTGGCCCCTGACCGCTACACCTGTTGAACACGTCAGGGAGCTCATGACCTCTCATGACCTCTCGTGCCCATTGGCATCCCTGCATTGTTCTGGAGCAGTGATGACTACGTGGAAAACGTCATACCTCTCCTTTCTATTTGAAATGCCTGAATCCACCTATAGACCCGTAGTCCATCACATTGTAGCGCCTGTAGACCCGTGGTCCACCACACTGTAGACCCGTGGTCCATCACACTGTAGACCCGTGGTCCATTCAATATAGACCTATGGTCCCTCACACTGTAGAACCGTGGTCCACCACACTGTAGACATGTGGTCCATCACACTGAGACCCGTGGTCCATCACACTGTAGACCCGTGGTCCATCACACTGTAGACCCGTGGTCCATCACATTGTAGATCCGTGGTCCATCACACTGTAGACCCGTCGTTCATCACACTGTAGACCCGTGGTCCACTACACTGTAGACACGTGGTCCAACACACTGTAGACACGTGGTCCATCACGCTGTAGTCCCTGTGGTCCATCACACTGTAGACCCTAGTCCGTCACACTGTAGACCGATGGTCCATCACACTGTAGACCCGTGGTTCATCACACTGTAGACCCGTTGGTCCATCACACTGTAGACCCGTGGTCCATTACACTGTAGACCCGTGGTCCATCACACTGTAGACCCGTGGTCCATCACACTGTAGACCCTGTGGTCCATCACACTGTAGTCCTGTGGTCCATCACACTGTAGACATGTGGTCCATCACACTGTAGTCCTGTGGTCCATCACGCTGTAGTCCTGTGGTCCATCACACTGTAGACCCGTCGTTCATCACACTGTAGACCTGTGGTCCATCACACTGTAGATCCGTGGTCCATCACACTGTAGACCTGTGGTCCATCACACTGTAGACCTGTGGTCCATCACACTGTAGACCTGTGTCCATCACACTGTAGACCCGTGGTCCATCACACTGTAGACCTGTGGTCCATCACACTGTAGACCTGTGGTCCATCACACTATAGACCCGTGGTCCATCACACTGTAGACCCGTGGTCCATTACACTGTAGACCCGTGGTCCATCACACTGTAGACCCATGGTCCACCACACTGTAGCACCTGTAGATCTGTGGTCCATCACACTGTAGACCCGTGGTCCAATACACTGTAGACCCGTGGTCCATCACACTGTAGACCCGTGGTCCATCACACTGTAGACCCGTGGTCCATCACACTGTAGACCCGTGGTCCAACACACCGTAGACCCGTGGTCCAATACACTGTAGACCCGTGGTCCATCACACTGTAGACCCGTGGTCCATCACACTGTAGCACCTGTAGACCTGTGGTCCACCACACTGTAGACCCGTGGTCCATTCAATATAGACCTATGTCCCTCACACTGTAGAACTGTGGTCTTCCACACTGTCGAGCCGGGGCCATCACACTGTAGAACCGTGGTCCTCTACACTGTCGAACAGGGGACATCACACTGTAGACCCGTGGTCCATCACACTGTAGCACTTGTACCCTGTGGTCCATCACACTGTAGACCCGTGACCCGTGGTCCATCACACTGTAGTCCTGTGGTCCATCACACTGTAGACCCGTGGTCCATCACACTGTAGACCTGTGGTTCATCACACTGTAGACCCGTGGTCCATCACGCTGTAGTCCTGTGGTCCATCACACTGTAGACCCGTGGTCCATCACACTGTAGACCCGTGGTCCATCACACTGTAGACCCGTGGTCCACCACACTGTAGACCCGTGGTCCATCACACTGTAGACCCGTGGTCCACCACACTGTAGACCCGTGGTCCACCACACTGTAGACCTGTGGTCCATCACACTGTAGACCTGTGGTCCATCACACTGTAGACCCGTGGTCCACCACACTGTAGACCGTGGTCCATCACACTGTAGCACCTGTAGACCCGTGGTCCATCACACTGTAGCACCTGTGGTCCATCACACTGTAGACCTGTGGTCCATCACACTGTAGACATGTGGTCCATCACACTGTAGAACCCGTGGTCCATCACACTGTAGACATGTGATCCATCACACTGTAGACCTGTGGTCCATCACACTGTTGACCCGTGGTCCATCACACTGTAGACCTGTGGTCCATCACATTGTAGACCCGTGGTCCATCACACTGTACCTGTGGTCCATCACACTGTAGACCCGTGGTCCATCACACTGTAGACCTGTGGTCCATCACACTGTAGACCTGTGGTCCATCACACTGTAGACCCGTGGTCCATCACACTGTAGACCTGTGGTCCATCACACTGTAGACCCGTGGTCCATCACACTGTAGACCCGTGGTCCATCATACTGTAAACCTGTGGCCCATCACACTGTAGACCCGTCATGGTCCATCACACTGTAGCGGGCCGCTTCTGTTGACAGTCCGTCTTTTGCTCTATATAGCGTGACAATGATGGAGCAGTTGTGACGTCACAGTGCCGACAGACAGGCCAGCAGACATCAGGAGGGAGGAGAGGGTGGTGAGAGGGGGGAGTATCATAGTGGTGGAAGGGGGGAGGAGGGTGGTGATGGGGAGGTGTCATAGTGGTGGAAGGGAGGAGAGAGGGTGGTGATGGGGAGGTGTCATAGTGGTGGAGGGGGGAGAGGGGTGGTGATGGGGAGGTGTCATAGTGGTGGAAGGGAGGAGAGGGTGGTGATGGGGAGGTGTCATAGTGGTGGAGGGGAGGAGGGGGTGGTGATGGGGAGGTGTCATAGTCTAGTCGTGGAAGGGGGGGGGAGGGTGGGGGGAGTATCATAGTGGTGGAAGGGGGGAGAGGGTGGTGGTGGGAGGGTGTCATAGTGGTGGAAGGGTAGAGAGGGTGGTGGGGAGTGGTCATAGTGGTGGGAGTCAGGAGGGGGTGGTGTGGGGAGGTGTCATAGTGGTGGAAGGGAGGAGAGGGTGGTATGGGAGGTGTCATAGTGGTGGTGGAGGGTGAGAGGGTGGTGATGGGAGGTGTCATAGTGGTGGAAGGGAGGAGAGGGTGGTGATGGGGAGGTGTCATAGTGGTGGAAGGGAGGAGAGGGTGGTGATGGGGAGGTGTCATAGGGAAGGTGGAGAGGGGGGGAGAGGGTGGTGAGGGGGGAGGTGTCATAGTGGTGGAAGTGGGGGGAGGGGGGTGGTGATGGGGAGGTGTCATAGTGGTGGAAGGGGGGATAGGGTGGTGATGGGGAGGTGTCATAGTGGTGGAAGGGTGGAGAGGGTGGGATGGGAGGTGGTGAGGGTGGTGATGGGGGGGTCATAGTGGTGGAAGGGGGGGAGAGGGTGGTGATGGGGAGGTGTCATAGTGGTGGAAGGGGGGCAGAGGTGGTGATGGGGTGGGTCATAGTGGTGGAAGGGGGGAGAGGGTGGTGATGGGGAGGTGTCATAGTGGTGGAAGGGCTGGAGAGGGTGGTGATGGGGAGGTGTCATAGTGGGTGATGGGGAGGTGTCATAGTGGTGGAAGGGGGGGGAGAGGGTGGTGATGGGGAGGTGTCATAGTGGTGGAAGGGAGGAGAGGGTGGTGATGGGGAGGTGTCATAGTGGTGGAAGGGGGAGAGGGTGGTGATGGGGTGTGTCATAGTGGTGGAGGGAGGGTGGTGATGGGGAGGTGTCATAGTGGTGGAAGGGGGGAGAGGGTGGTGATGGGAGGGATAGTGGTGGAGGGGGAGAGGGGTGGTGATGGTCATAGTGGGAGAGGGTGGTGTGGTGGTCATAGTGGTGGAAGGGGGAGAGGGTGGTGATGGGGAGGTGTCATAGTGGTGGAAGGGGGGAGAGGGTGGTGATGGGGTCATAGTGGTGGAAGGGTCAGAGTGGTGGAAGGGGGGAGGGTGGTGAGGGTGGGGTGATGGGGAGGTGTCATAGTGGTGGAAGGGGGGAGAGGGTGGGTGGGAGTGTCATAGTGGTGGAAGGGAGGAGAGGGTGGTGATGGGGAGGTGTCATAGTGGTGGAAGGGGGGAGAGGGTGGTGATGGGGAAGGGTGGTGATGGGGAGGTGTCATAGTGGTGGAAGGGGGAGGGTGGTGATGGTGAGGTGTCATAGGGTGGTGGAAGGGGGGAGAGGGTGGTGATGGGGAGGTGTCATAGTGGTGGAAGGGAGGAGAGGGTGGTGATGGGGAGGTGTCATAGTGGTGGAAGGGGGGAGAGGGTGGTGATGGGGAGGTGTCATAGTGGTGGAGAGGTGGTGATGGGGAGGTGTCATAGTGGTGGGGGAGGAGAGGGTGGTGATGGGGAGGTGTCATAGTGGTCATAGGGTGGTGATGGGGAGGTGTCATAGTGGTGGAAGGGGGGAGAGGGTGTGATGGGGAATATCATAGTGGTGGAAGGGGGCAGAGGGTGGTGATGGGGAGGTGTCATAGTGGTGGAAGGGGGGAGAGGGAGATGGGGAATATCATAGGGTGGGGATGGGGAGTGTCATAGTGGTGGAAGGGGGAGAGGGTGGTGATGGGGAGGTGTCATGTCATAGTGGTGGAAGGGGGGAGAGGGTGGTGATGGGGAGGTGTCATAGTGGTGGAGGGGGGAGAGGGTGGTGATGGGGGGGGGTGTCATAGTGGTGGAAGAGGGGTGGGGGAGGAGTGGTGGTGATGGGGAGGTGTCATAGTGGTGGAAGGGGGGAGAGGGTGGTGGTGGGGAGGTGTCATAGTGGTGGAAGGGAGGAGAGGGTGGTGATGGGGAGGTGTCATAGTGGTGGAAGGGGGAGAGGGTGGTGATGGAATGGGGGGAGGTGTCATGGTGGTGGAAGGGGGGAGAGGGTGGTGATGGCGAGGGTGGTAGGGCCTAAAAGCCAGCAACATGGCACTTATTACAACAACACTTTGACGTGCATAGGAAATCTCTCTGTCTCTGTCTCTCTGTCTCTGTCTCTCTGTCTGTCTGTCTGTCTGTCTGTCTCTCTCTGTCTCTCTCTCTCTCTCTCTCTCTCTCTCTCTCTCACACACACACACACACACACACACACACACACACACACACACACACACACACACACACACACACACACACACACCACACACCACACACACACACACACACACACACACACACACACACACACACACACACACACACACTCATAGATGTTGACAAAACAACATGAGTCACCACTACTAATCTATTCAGGTCTTGCGGGGGATAATTAAAGCAAAACGAAGAGGAGAGGCTGAGGGGGGCGGAGGGGAGTGATGGGTGGTGTGGAGTGGACTGGGAGAGGAGGGAGTGGGACAGAGAGAGCCATCTGTCGCAATGAGGACAGGCAGCTTTGGATGTTGGTGGCTTCTGTACAGACAGAGGAAGTGAGACATTGTGAGACTGAACACCCTTTTCAGCATGAGCGCTGGCACTGGATCCTGCATGGCTGGGAGCAGTTTTTAACTGGTCGACATTGAAAATGTTCTTGGGCGACAAAGAGTGACAACATGACTGTTTTGCGTGCGATGTTAATCACATCCCGGTGGATTGTGGTGAAATGTTGATGTCAAAACCATTGGCTGCTTTGGAGACTGTCCATTGTCCATGATGTCCCAAGAGAAAACAGACTTTTTTGACCACGAAAATATCTGTAATAATGTGAATAATTATTAATCACTTTGTTCCCACTATCATGGCCTTTACAAACCTTTTTTCAGCATTCGCCAAAGTCTGGTTTCTCGATGGCTTGGTATCAATGCAATAACTAACACATTTACTAAAAAATAATATTCAAGTTATGTATAGACTATTTATGAAACGTGAAAAGTGTTTTGTTTTTTTTTCTATGGCGATAACTCTCGTCTTTTGATACTAGCAGTCTCATGTACAGACCGGTATTGGTGCTTTAGTGGCCGAATAGGTGCCACAATTCTGGCCTGATGAAGTTGCAGTGTCAGCCAGTCCCATGTCTGGAGCTGACTGGAAGAGTCATAAGCTCTGCATTGACTGTGGGTCCTGACAAGACTGGTGCCACCGCCATCACTGCTCCTCCCCCTGGCTGTCGTCCTTCAGGCCCACGCTGTCCGCATCGATGGATGATCAATAGAGGAACAATGCAGTGAACAATGAATGTGTCAATATAAACCATGCAGGAACAATGCAGTGAACAATGAATGTGTCAATATAAAACCATGCAGGAACAATGCAGTGAACAACGAAT
>JADBJO010003244.1:157500-165000 GCA_016801955.1 Conus betulinus
CGCACAGAGAGAGAGAGAGAAGAGAGAGAATGCATTTTTTTTTTTATCGTCCTTTCAGCAGTTAAGCCTTAGACAAGGGGGATGTTTGAACATAACTCAGTAAAATCAATCGCTCACCTCACCCCTCCCCTCCCTCCCCTCCGACAGCCCTCCCCCCCTCGCCCACAACTCATTCCGACAGCTTCCTCCCTCCCTCGCCTGTCCCCCACCTCACACTATCCCCCCCCCCCCCCCCCCCCCCCCCCCCCCCCCCCCCCCCTTTCCTCACACACAACTTGTGCACGTACAGGCATGTGACAGCGGTGACAGCGGTTTTTTCCAGACGATTACGATGATTCGATATACCACTAGTTGTGTTTCTTTCAGTTGTCTTTTTTTTCTAAGATTCATTGCTTGTGATATGAACTTTGCTGTATCTACTATCACATGTTCATTTGTTGCTCGGCAAAACATTTGCAATACGATTCTGGTCACTAACAATGAAAGGTGAGTCAAGTACAATTGCATTGCTTTCGGATATCTTTGTATACCGTGCAGTAGAATACAAAAAAAATCAGCTTCATTTTCGGCTTCCCTCTTCACATGACGGATATTGACCATCAGCCTGTGCTTCATCAAGAAACCATCGCTGGCGGTTATTAAGCCCACTAACTCTTAATCGAAATCTTATAAAGTTATCTCTGTGCCGTTTATTTGTAATTCAAGACAAGTATCTTTGTGGTTGGAAAATGTTCTTAAAGAATAATACCATTTATATTTGTCATTGTTTTCTAATGCTGAATGTTAGTTTTGCATATGACACGAAATAATTCTGTCTTTGAATTCAGCAAGAAAACTATATTCCCTTCCGACTCCTTTTAACATCTACTCTACACCACACCACCCCCATTTTCACATAAAACGTTGTGCACATTGGTTACCCAATTGTTATGACCAGATGCATGCTGAATCAGAAGCATTTTTCATATGCCTGTCTACCTAGTCATGACATGGGTAATTTAAGGAGCTTTAGCCAGTATCTAATGCATGTAATAGTTGTTTTTATACTAAGAGGATATCTGCCGGTTTCTCCATACACCAGTTTGTTTGAGGCGTGCAGGGTAACGTTCAGGAATCTTTTAAAGCCAAATGTCAGTACAGTTTCTATGTGATCACTATCTTTCTCAAAACGCCAAACTTACGCTGTGTAAGTCAGACTTGGTTCAATTTGTGTATCAAATAGTTTCCGAAACAACTGTAAAAACTGCAGTATTTAACCTTCTTAGTGATTTTAATATCTCAACGACTTTTTTTTTTTTCCCTTTCCTGCAAGCCTCAGACGAAGCAGTAGTGATACTCAATTTTGTTGTAAGATATATTCCAAGATGTGTATATGAATTTGTTATTTTAACTTCATCATTCCCACAGAACGATCTTTCTCGGGCTGATGATATATATGCCCTCATTTTCTAAATACCATAATGTTTTGTTATTGAGAGAGAGAGAGAGAGAGGAGAGAGAGAGAGAGAGAGAGAGAGAGAGAGAGAGAGAGAGAGAGAGAGAGTTTTGCTTAGATTTGGTTTGATAAGCTAGTGTTTATTGTACTTTAGAATGGGAACGAAGAAATGCTCTGTGTGTGTGTGTGTGTGTGTGTGTGTGTCCGTGGTCAAATGTGCTCCAATCGCTCCAGACAAAACTACTGGGCCGATCTGTGAAAATTTGTAGGTATGTTCATTATGGGTCATGGATGATGCTCGATGTTTTAGTTTACCGTTATAGCCGTTAGTAACGGCTGTGACGGTTTTTTCTATTTTATGGAATATCTCAGAAAGTACTGGGCCGATCTTTGTGAAAATTAGCAGGTATGTTTATTGTGGGTGATGCCCGGTGTTTTAGTGTACCGTTATAGCCGTTACGAAAGGCTGTAACGGCCTGTAACGGTATGGAATATCTCAGAAACTACTCGGCTGATCTTTGCGAAAATTAGCAGGTTTGTTCATTGTGGGTTACGAATGATGCCCGATGTTTTAGTTTACCGTTATATAGCCGCTACTAACGGCTATAACGGTCCCTAACGGTTTTTTTCTTGACGGGATATCTCAGAAAGTACTTGGCTGATCTTTCTGAAAATTTGTAGGTATGTTCATTATGGGTCGCGGATGATGCCCGATGTTTTAATTTACCGTTACAGCCGTTACTAACGGCCCATAATGGTTTTTCTTCTTTATGGAAAATCTCAGAACGTACTAGGCCGATCTTTCTGAAAATTTGTAAGTATGTTCATTATAGGTCACAGATGATGACCAATAGCCATTACTAACGGCTACACCAACCCAAGAGGGTTTTCCCTCTTTATGGAATATCTGACGCGTATTTAGGATAAATTGGAAGCACCTGCATCTTGTTCTTTTTGTAGAAGGAACCTACGTTAATGTCTTTTGTGTCTGTATTTTGTTTTGGAATTCACAGTCATCTCGCTGTCTCTATGATAAAATAATGAGAAGTATGGGCTATTAAAAAAAAATCAGCAAGACGCCTAGAATGACATTAAACATTAGACATCACAATGTTTCATGTATGGATGCTATAACTCCCGTCCTAACACTCCCTTCATCTATGTCCGGTACAGTCTTATCCACTTTTCAATGTCTTGTATGTTTAGCTTTGCATGAAAAGACACGTTCCAAGTGTCCACAAATGTTTATCAAGTATTCATCGGTGCTTTACTTTGTCACGTGTGTGTGTGTTCCAAGCACGTTCTACAGTTGTCACTGTGTAAAACACGTACTGTGGCGTCTCTTCAGTCCCTGGCCCAGGTTCCAGGTGCTGCCGTGTCACATTAAACATCCGTGTCCCCATCACTGAATTCGCCCGTCATGGTTGGCCCAGTGAATGTGTTGGCCAGCCGGCCTGATTTGGTCATGGACTTACAGACCCTGCAGTGCGATGACTTGGAACTGCCAGTGGACGATGACAGATCCGAGAAACAGGCCAGGTCATCACACACAGCACAGTTTTTTCTTTTCCTGTCATTTGTTGCCTGTCTGAGGAGGGTGTTCATTCCCTAAGGAAAGTGTTTGTGTTTTCTGTGGGTTTTTCCTCACGAGTAGCGTTTTTTTTCCTGGGAGAGAAAAGAAACGCAAGAAGTCTTTTTTTCCCTGGAAGTATTTTCATCAAGTACACCGGCCAGACTGAATCCATCTAAAATGACACGGACCACACAAACCTCCTGCCTTTGACAGGATTCTATAAGATTTGAGTCCTATCAAAATAACGTGGACCACACAAACCTCCTGCCATTGACAGCTGTGTCCCGGATCCCATCCAAATGACAAGGACCACACAAACCTCCTGCCATTGACAGTTGTGTCCCGGATCCCATCCAAATGACAAGGACCACACAAACCTCCTGCCATTGACAGTTGTGTCCCCGGATCCCATCCAAATGACAAGGACCACACAAACCTGCCATTGACAGCTGTGTCCCGGATCCCATCCAAATGACAAGGACCACACAAACCTCCTGCCATTGACAGCTGTGTCCCGGATCCCATCCAAATGACAAGGACCACACAAACCTCCTGCCATTGGGAGGGAAACGTACAAGATTTGAGTCCCATCTAAATGACAAGGACCCACACAAACCTCCTGCCATTGGGAGGGAACGTACAAGATTTGAGTCCCATCCAAATGACAAGGACCACACAAACCTCCTGCCATTGGGAGGGAACGTACAAGATTTGAGTCCCATCTAAATGACAAGGACCACACAAACCTCCTGCCATTGGAGAGGAACGTACAAGATTTGAGTCCCATCTAAATGACATGGACCACACAAACCTTGAGTCCCTCCAAAAATTCTGGTATCACTTCAGTTAAGTCCCAGCCCTCCCCCCCCCCCCCCCTCCTTCCCCTCCCTCTGCAGACAGCCCGTCAGATATGGTGACTGTCACTCTCCTCACTGGTTCTTTCTCTCTGTCACGGTGTCGCTGCATGCAGTCGTCTTCCGGAGCCCATATTCTGGTGGGGTTGACAGCGCCACGTGACTGTCTTTCACCTGCCCGCAAAGTGAACACTTACGTCTTTCTTTCTTCCTTTTCTTTTCTGCCACGTCAGCCCGTCCAACCCACCCGCCTCCCTCCTCCCCTTTGGGTGTCGTTTCTCGGGTCAGGTGTGGAGTCACACTCTTGCTGGCCATGGGTAAGCCTAATACACTATCAAATAAAGTGGGAAGCTATACAAACAGGTCGTTACAGATCTACCAACAATAGCATCCATATGCTAAGGAGTGTGTGTGTGTGTGTGTGTGTGTGTGTGTGTGTGGTGTGTGTGTGTGTGTGTGTAGGGGGGGGGAGGGGTGGGCGGAGGATAAGCCGACCACATGTCAACTGAAAGGCAAGCAGTAATATTGTCGTCTTCTTTGAACCCCATTGCCTCATCTGTTCGCCCCATCCACCACCCCCCGCCAGTCCCCAGTGCGTCGTCTCTCTGACAGCTGCTGTGTGTCTGGTGGGAACCTCAACACAGTGGCTGACGGAGAGAGAGAGAGAGAGAAGAGAGAGAGAGAGAGAGACAGAGAGAGACAGAGAGAGACAGAGAGAGAGATTTTTACTCCTGTTTGGGAAATATCTATTGCTCCCCTCTCTCTCGTTTGAGAATCGCTCTGTTCCTCAATAATGTTCTCTCTCTCTCTCTCTCTCTCTCTCTCTCTCTCTCTCTCTCTCTGTCTCTCTCTCTCTCTCTCACACACACACACACACACACACACACACACACACACACACACACACACGCGCGCGCGCACACACACATGCACACACACATGCACACACACATGCACACACACACACACACACACATGCCACACACATGCACACACACACACACACACACACACACACACACACACACACACAGAGTATGTGTTAGCCTCTGCGCAAGCAAGAGCCCACAGTTGAGTGCATGTGGTCATACTAGCGTGTGTACATTGAGAGAGAGAGAGTATATATATATTATATATATATTTGTGTGTGTGTGTGTGTGTGTGTGTGTTTCTGAATCAATTTAATGGCGATACAGCCAAGTTAATTCACTGTCATTAGTCCGTCAGGGACTGTGTGTGTGTGTGGTTTTATAAGGTGACGTAAAGGGATGGGGCGATAACCCCCAAACCAGAGGTCGTCAGTGGATATGAATGGTTGCAGAAGGCGGAGGCGTGACAAAGAGACAGGTGTGAATAATGTGCGATATGCGGGCCACGCTGTGTGGGCTGCGCTGTAAACGCTTGGCTGAGTGTCGTCTGCTCTTTTGTCGTCTGCTGTCTGTGCACACAGAGAGGTGAGTCAGTGGCAGTCTATTGGGTTGGAAATGTTCACGTCATTATTTACTTGCTAGGCGTTTGGATGGTTCTGGTCAGGTTTGCTTGTGCGAGAAACTTTTTTTTCGCTTTATTTTGGAAAGGATCTCTCTCTCTCTCTCTCTCTCTCTCTCTCTCTCTCTCTCTCATCCACACACACCACACACACACACACACACACACACACACACACACACACACACACATACACACACACACCACACACACACACACACACACACACACATGCATCTTGAAACATCCCCTCTGTTGTTCACAAAATTAACATTGATACATAGAAAAAGGTTCCAATAATCCTTACCCAAACACCTACCCACACCTTTCCCATGTAACGTCGCCTTGAGGCTTTTTTTGCCAGTGCAAACTTCACTGGTGACACACCTTATGTTCGTTAGGGCGCTGGCTGTGCAGTGTGCTGTGTTGAAGGCAGCATACATCTTGTACAGCTGTCGCCTGTCCACGTCGTGGACTGGGGCTGTTAACATGGAGTCATCGATTCATGGGCGCCATCGCATAGATCACAGAACACCACCTCAGGCCCAGACCGTGGGCAGGAGCACAAGCCGTCTGCCTCTGATCCTCACTTCATACCATGGAGAACAGCTTTTGGTCTGGAGTTTTTCCATTAACCCACCCCACCACCACTCGTTAGAGGAAGAGTGTTTTCCGATGTGGGGGAAAAAAACGACCCAGAGTGCAGAATGTTGTGTCTGACAGTGTAGGGAACGATGTGCAGAAACGTTTGATGTCGTAAGACGACACTGAGGGACTGTGTGTTTCACATTGTCATGCAGTCACTGTTTCCATCATCTCCTCGTTTAAGGAGCGTCCTTTCCCGCCCATTTATTCCGGCAAAACTCTGGAGAATAGAAAGTGAGAAAGAACACCAGATCAAGACCTGTAGTTTTCACACACACACACACACACACACACACACACTCTCTCTCTCTCTCTCTCTCTCTCTCTCTCTCTCTCTCTCTCTCTCTCTCTCACACACACACACACACACACACACACACACACACACACACACACACACGTACGTACACATACGTACACACGCGCGCGCGGGCACACACACACACACACACACACACCACACACACACACACACACACACACACACACTTTGTGGTAAAAAGGAGATGGAGGCGAGCAATTCATCTGTCATTATAGAAATGACTTTGGAATCAATTTTGTAAATATATAAACTGGGGGTGGAAGAGATGATACATTGGGAAAGTAATAAAAGAGGCGGAGATAAGCTTTAATCGAACTTTAGTCGAAATCCCTTCATTGTCAACGTATAAGACTAATAAACATTATGATTATAGTCCTTGAAGCTGAATTAGGTATGTAACCCCCACCCCCAACAAACATATATAAATAAGTCAAAGCAAACCAAACTTAAAATGACAAATGACATCATTTTGGTATTATCGCCCCTCTCTCTCTCTCTCGTCTCTCTCTCTCTCTCTCTCTCTCTCTCTCACTCTCTCTCTTCCCTTCTTCCCTTGCTCTGTTCCTCCCCTCCCTCTCTCCCTCACCTCTCTCCTCCCTCTCTCTCTTCTCTGTCTGTCTGTCTGTCACTCTCTCTCTCCTCTCTTTCTCTCTCTCTCTCTCTCTCTCTCTCTCTCTCTCTCACTCTCTTCCTTTCCTTCTCCCTCCTCCAAACATTGAGCTGTTGAAAACTGACTATAGAATTGAGAGCCGAGGAGAGCCAGGAGGGTAGGGGAGGGTAAAAGGGGAGAGGGAGGAGGGAAGGAGAGAAGCCTGGGAGGCCTGGGTGAAGGAGTGTGACGGGTCGGGAGTTCCCCAGGTGGGGCTGGGATGGACAACACAGCGCACGAACTGCTCTGGAGTTAAACTCCTCATGTACCAACAGCTGTGAGTTCTCATGGAAGGAAGTGTGTTATTCCAACGCAATGGCTGGCGTCTGGTGCCAGTCTTCTGGCCAGTGCCATCTGCATCAGTGTTGTGGTTCGACTCTAAACCGTTTCAGGTGTATTTCTCCGATCTGGACAGTGTTCACGCTGAAAAGTTCCAGAATGGCCTGCATGAGTGAGGTACGGAAGACAACGTGTGCACGATGTTCTGTGGACTTGATTTGTGATCTCCTGTACTCCGGTTGCGGGCCATGTTGT
>JADBJO010003244.1:180109-187609 GCA_016801955.1 Conus betulinus
GACAGACCGATCGACGGACGGACAGATTGGCGGATGTATCGCACGAACGGATATTGTGCTTGTGGGTCGTAGAACTATTATACAAAAGGAATTGAGCTTTGATGTATTAGGGGATGTTACTAGAAGATCTGGGGATGTGGGCATCCACTAATGCAATTGTGGGATGTTAATAAATCGACACTGCAACTGACTAAAGACTAAGATTCCTATGTACCGTTATCGAGAGAGAGAGAGAGAGAGAGAGAGAGAGAGAGAGAGAGAGAGAGAGAGAGAGAGAGAGAGAGAGAGAGAGAGAGAGAGAGAGCATCTTCACTCAGAGATACGAGGCTGTTATTTTCACTACAAATTATAAAGCCATTCCCAGGAAATCTAACTCTCAACTAAGACCTTCTCTGTCTAGACTAATAAAAATAGACACACACAAAAACACAGAACTCACATACCTTGACACCATGATCACTGTGGCCAGGCCCGAAGGCCGAGAGGCCCAGCAACACCTTGACTCACCTAGAGGATGCCAGGGAGGGGAGTTTTGGGAAGTTGATATCTTTAGTTTATATAGCTTTTGCCTGAGTGTGAATTGAATAACTGTGTAGCGTGGCACGTCTTTGACACAGTCAGAGAACGCCAGGCACTGGACATTATCGAGGTCTGGTTTTCATTACTGACCCACTGCTCAGGGATTGGGGGTGGGAAGGGGGGGGGGGGGGGGGGTAGCGCGTAGCAATGTGAGGGGATGGGGGAAGCAGGAGAGGGGACCTAACATGTCAATGCATCCGGGTAGGTAATGAAGGGATGTACCGCTAAAAAAAGGTCACAAAAGAAATGCCACTTAATGATTGTGAGGGAAAGGTGTAATAAAACATCTTATCAAAGAGAATTGCATTCAAGGCTAGAAATGATTCATAAGACAAAAAGTGAAGTATTTTAAGTGAGTTTCTAATGGAACAAGCAGAGGACTATTTGGCTTGCAAACCCGTACATGTCTCAACCATATACCGCCAACAAGTTAAAGCAAGGGTAGATTATGGTCTCGGGATATGGACTTCTACTTGATTGCAACAGGAATACAAATCTTCATTATAGAGTAGGTAACACACGGCAGAGCGTAAGTGATTATTTAAGGTTATGTCTTTAATAAAACTGTGACATTCCATTTACCAAAAACAAACTGAAAGTGGCCTTCGAAACAATCATAGACTGTGTATAATAAAACTGCTCTTTGAATAAATATTCATTTCTGTCATCAGGACAATGTGTTCACACGTTTTTTACATACAGCAGCATCATTGATGAATTGAAACATGGCTAATTGCCGAACAGAACAAAGCAGTAACTTGCTTAACAAACAAAAAACAACAGTGAATATGTTAGAGAACACCTGCAGTGACAAATAAAGATGAACAATGATGAACATGAAGATGATGACCATGGCCATGGACAATGAGATGAATGTGGTTTGTGGTGACAGAAATAAACTCATGCATGATCAGATGAATGAAATATGGATGACACATAAACATGCAGACACGTCGTTACATCAACGAAACATAAGGATCCTTAACACGACACAAACAGGATGAATGCGCATATTCACAAGGATGATCGCTTGCGCTGTGTACACAGAATGAGACCAGATGTGTAACGTGACGCTAATAAACAACGATGTGGAGCTAAAGAGACCGAAAGCAGCTCCAACAATATTTGAATGGATACGTTTTGCAAAACCTGCTCATCAGTGTGCACCCGCATTAATTTAACAGATAACCCGAGAAAAAAATGAAATGTATGGATAAAGTTGTGAGTTGGTCCATGCGAATGTGAGAAGACACATCATCCGACATCGAAAAGTACGTGCGCGTAAGGACGAACGCGCAGTCGCTCCAAAACAAAAATAAGCCGCAGAGGTAGAAGGGAAAAATTGTCCGTTGATTCAGCAGCAGTTCCTGAAACACTCAAAAGACGTGTTAATATTCAAACATAAACGAAACACTGAATGAAACAAAAGTACTTGACAAATATTGCGATTAATGGTCATTGACGAATGTGGGGGGGGGGGGGGGGGGGGGGGGGGGGGATGAGGATGGGAGATGGCAGTGATCGGCACAAATGAAATCATCTGAACGTTGACAATGGGCCGGATGTATCACCAGCAGGAGAGTCGCCCAGCGCATAACTCTCAAATACAATGCTGAGTAATAAAATTGCAGAATGTAATCTCATAAAGTTCACAATCAACTGGCACGAAGGAGATATATTACCAGCAGGAGAGTCGCAAACGCATAACTCTCAAATACAATGCTGAGTAATGGGAACAATATATACAGAGGCAGGCAAGATTCTGGACCGTAGCACTTGGTCATGCGGCATTTGCGCCGTATGGTAGTAGAAGACGTAGTAGCCGCCATTGCAGTAGTATTGTAAAGTCAGCGAGGCGTAATGTGCCGCTAGGAGTAATAACAGTGGGCGGAGAAGTAGGATTCTGTACAGTGGGTTATCAGCGCCAGTAGTGTGCCATAATAAACCGATCGTGGATTAAAGAAAACGGGAGGGGGGGGGGGGGGGGGGGGGGGGGGGGGGGGGGGAGACCATGAATAATGACAATAAACGAACAGAGACAACACCGACCTTGCAGGAATATTCATTACGTACGCACGTGGGCGTTTGAATTGTAAAGCAGTAGTATAGGCCTAATTAGCGGCTTAAGTAGAGTAATAAGCATATCTGTTTACATATGAACGGTAAGTAGATTGATAATATAACGTGGTAAGTTTAGAACTGAAGCATTATTTCATCACTGAACGTGCATATTGCAGTCGAGACGAATCAGACAAACAAGACGCGACAAGGCGATCTGACATGTCAATGACACGCGAAAAATGTGTAGGGTATAGGTCAGTCAGGCGATGAACTTCGACACGGTCGACGCCCGTTCTCAGTCTACACAACTGTTCCAGTAGTGTTACTCCAGTAAAACCGGACCCGAATGGGGCTTGGGGTGGGTGTGGATGGTGACTTGGGGAGGCAGCATAAGCGCCGTTCAATCCGAAGAGAGAAACTGTTCCAGATCGATAGGCTGATGCAAGAGTTATAACAAGGTGACAACGAGGAGAAAGAATAATCACACAGCACAAACCAACAGCTGACGGGACGCTATCAGTTTGTACACATGCATGGTCAGTCCCCCTAACCAACTATACACATTGTGTGATCAATTTCAGTCTCCAGCCATGGAAACCCTATTGGCCAGCCTTTCTAACCACCAATCATGGGAGCGGGTTGTTGGGGAGGGTGAGAGTGGGCATCACGTAGATTCCAGTCCTCTGAACAGTTAGAGTGGTGGGGGAGTGAGAAGGGAACACTTGACTGACGGATAAACAATAAATGACAATACATACATCGGAACGCTTCACAGGTACAAACTGGGTGTTTTCATTCAAATGACGTTTCTTCTTATAGGCTGAAAATGTCAGACACTGCAAAGTATAAAACGCAAATGAGACACGAGGAAAAATGGCACTAAGCATACCCAACTTGGGGGGTTTTTTTTTTTTTTTTTTTTTTTTGTTTAAATTCGGACTGGATGTTCAACTTGATTCGGAGCGATCGGTCATCTGGCAGCTGGAGGCTAACCGTTTGTTGAGGCGGAAGCAGAGCTGCCTTTTCTTTTTTTTTTTTTTTTTCTTTTTTTTTTAAACACAAGAATATTGACGTCATTTAAAAACGACGAAATGTGACGTGCGTCACTGAGCAAAAAAGAATTCCTGTTTTGGCAATTAACTATGCTATTTGTTAAGACGTATTTGGAGTAAATAAGTGTTAAACCGTTATTGAAAATGCAAAACAAGCAAACACATCAATGTATTTCGTAAGCCAACGAGTCACGTTGATGACTGCTTTTATTTATAGTATTTAAACGAACGATTTGAAACACTTAATATCTGATCAACTTGTCAAGCCACATGTTTTACTATCCATTGTTTTCTGAAAGGTGTGCGCATTATCGTTGTTCTCTGTAAGTATGTTTGAAGTTATGTCTTGGTTACTTGAAGGAATATTTAGAGAACTGAGTCAACGCAAAGCTAAATATAACAAAATTTAACAGGAGAGACTTTTTTGTTTCTTCAACAGACGTCTCTCAACTACACGAATCACTGCATGAATAAACTACTTGGATTGTACACATCAGGCTCAGCTTATTTTCGCAAGATTCAACACAAAGCATTTATACAAAATTGAACACTAATGCGAGGCACAAACAAGTAAAAAAGAAATGATAAACTGTACCTTGAGTAAGAAAGTGGCGGGCATAGTAAGTGCACTGGGCAATAAGGGCATACTGTAGAACGTACCTAGCAAACGAGGACGGGACAAACACCTCGATTTTACGACAACGACGCGCATCATAAACTGAGGGGCTGTCAGACCACGCTTTCTCGTAATCACACGCTTTCTCACACATTGCGCAACGTGTTATCGCAATGTGTGAGAAGCGTGTGATTGCCAGAAAGCGTGCGTTGACAGCTTCGGATGATTTCTCGCGATTGTGAGAAAGCGTGTGGGGCGGCCCCACGCTTTCTCGTAATGTGTGAGAAAGCGTGGGAGCCCCCTATTTTTTTTTTTTTAAACATTTAATTTGCCTTAGGGATTGTTTTATTCTCCTTTAGAGAGGCTAGAGAGGCACGACGACGACAATAACACATCAATTATGATAATGGTGACATCATTAGCGATGACACGCCTTTGATAATGAGTCTTACATTAACACGTATACTGACATATTCATTGCATATTACTTGTGACCATAGCAATATAATTATGTCCTCCATGTATATTTTGATTGTCGTCGTCGTGCCTCTCTAGCTCTCTTTTCTGTCATTACTCTCTTAGATTTATGATTTGAAAGGAGAATAAAACAATCCTGAAGGCAAATTAAATGTTTTTTTTTTTTTTTTTTTTTTTTTTTTTAATAGGGGGGGCTTCCCACGCTTTCTCACACATTACGAGAAAGCGTGGGGGCGCCCCACATGCTTTCTCACAATTGCAAGGAATCACCCAAAGCTGTCAGCGCACGCTTTCTCGCAATCACACGCTTTCTCACACATTGCGAGAAAGCGTGGGGGCGCCTCACACGCTTTCTCGCAATGTGTAAGAAAGCGTGTGATTGCGATTGCGAGAAAGCGTGGTATAACAGGGGCATGTAATAAAAATGAGGAAGGAAAACGAACAAGTGGCATCATGTAACGCATTACAAGTGATTGTTTATAGCTTTTAAATGAAAAAGTGTTAACAGTGATTACCACTTACTTTCAGACAAGTATGTGAGCAGGAGTGCATGATAGACTTGTAACAAAGTGGGAAGTTAGGTAACCTAATTCAAATTTAAGACAACGTCCATCCTATCCGTACTGCATACACCAAGCCCACAGCCCTAAAAGGACAGAGATCGCCTTAAATGACAGAGAACGCGATTAGGGTCAGTGAACTGAAACAACGCCGCTGGACCTTTCGCCGGTTAAGGGCCTAGTGACCGCACGTTGAGGAGTAGTTAACGGTACAACATATTCGCACGCGTGCGGCCCACTGTGTGGTAAGGGAATCACCAGCGATGTGCAACTGAAAAGCCTAATTAGTAGGCCCATTTTTGAATTCTGCTATAATACGCTCTAGAGTAATTCTTTTCTTTTCTTTCTTTTTTTCAACCACCAGTTTTAGATAATTATTCATCCATGACAATCATTCATCCATGCCGATGCACCTATTAAAAACAGAGTAGGTTCTGATACAACTGTACGGTCTGATGAGCTCAGATACCAAGGGAGAGTACAGGTAGAGGCAACACGCTTGGCTGCAGAGTGAGGTGATGGGGATCGACTCGCATCTCTACCAACTGTCGCACGAACGGATTTTGTGCGTGTGGGTCGTAGAACTATTATACAAAAGGAATTGAGCTCTGATGTATTAGGGGGATGTTACTAGAAGATTTGGGGATGTTGGGGATCTACTAAAGTAATTGTGGGATGTTAATAAATCGACACTGCAACTGACTAATGACTAAGATTCCTATGTACCGTTATCGAGAGAGAGAGAGAGAGAGAGAGAGAGAGAGAGAGAGAGAGAGAGAGAGAGAGAGAGAGAGAGAGAGAGAGAGAGAGAGAGAAGCATTCAGTCATTCGAGGCAGAAAGTGAGCAAGTGTAGGTTCATGTTCAGAAACATACCAAACCGAAGATAGGACGAGGCAGAATATATATAACATCCTTTCAATAAACAGGCTCTTAGAATTTACACATGTGTTTATTTTGACTACAAGTTTAACAGACATTCCCAGGAACCCCAACTTTCAACTAAGACCTTCTCTGTCTAGACTATAAAAATAGACACACAAAAACACAGAACTCACATACCTTAACACCATGATCACTGTGGCCAGGCCCGAAGGCCGAGAGGCCCAGCAACACCTTGACTCACCTAGAGGATGCCAGGGAGGGGAGTTTTGGGAAGTTGATATCTTTAGTTTATATAGCTTTTGCCTGAGTGTGAATTGAATAACTGTGTAGCGTGGCACGTCTTGACACAGTCAGAGAACGCCAGGCACTGGACATTATCGAGGTCTGGTTTTCATTACTGACCCACTGCTCAGGGATGGGGGGGGGGGTGGAAGGGGGAGGGGGCGTAGCAATGTGAGGGGTGGGGGGAGCAGGAGAGGGGACCTAGCATGTCAATGCATCCGGGTAGGTAATGAACGGATGTACCGCTCGGGGGGGGGGGGGGGGGGGGGGGGGGGGGGGAGGGAGGGGCTTAGAATGTCTCTCAGGCGTCACGCTATAGATCAAGGCAGTCAATGGCTCGGTCCATCCTGGGTAGGTAGAATGAATGACCGGATGTAACTGCTCGGGGGGGAGGGGGGGATGACACTGGAGAGGCTCAGAATGGCCAAACGGAATCGTACGCTCTATGAAAAAAAAACAAAAACAAAACAAAAACAAAAAAAAAAAAAAAAAAAAAAAACCACGTGACAACAGTGGAGAGTGTCTCTTAGCCAAGGCCTTTTTTGATGTGTGAAGCTAAAAGACTAACATGATCAGTGACACCTCTCCCTTTTCTGAAACCAGCTTGACATATTGGCAAAATCCCATTCTTTTCAAGGAAATGTTCTAATATGAATTTCATTATCCTGTCAAAAAGTTTTCCAATGTGAGGAGTCAAAGAAATGGGTCGAGAAATCGATTCTTTTTGATTTCCCTTGTTTATGGATAGGTACAACTGTTGCTTTCTTCCAAGCCATTGGCAGCTTTCCAGAATCCCAGCGTAACTGGAAGAACTCTAACATGTTTTTTTTTTTTTCAAAAAGCATTGAGGAAAATGCTTTATCATGTTGTAAGAAATGGGATCAAATCCTGTCGCAATTTTACCAGATTTTAAAACGGCTAAGGGAGTACAGAAGCTCCTCTATTGTTAAATTTTTATTAATATATAACGTGTTGTTGTCATTGTCATAT
>JADBJO010003244.1:195109-205597 GCA_016801955.1 Conus betulinus
CTCCCTACCCTCCCTCTCCCGACACTATTTTTTTTTTTTTTTTACTCACCTCCTACTTTTATATTCTCTTTTTGACTAACCTACTACCCCCAGAAAAAACAACCTCTCTAGACAACACTCGTTTTTTAAAACCTACCTCTTCCCTTGAAATACTCATCTTCACTTTACTAACCTCTCCTCCTAACACTCCTCTTACTACAAACTCTTTGACCCTTACGCTCACCTTACCTGTCTATACGTCATCCCCCCCTTTTTGTTATGTTTACCTATTAACTCATCTTCCTCTCTTAAACGGACCTGGTTCAGTAGGTTGTGTGTTGTGGAACCCGCCCCCTCCATCCTACCTCCTCTCTGCTCACCTTCTCCCCTCCTCTATTTCACCCACTTGGGTGTAGGTGTTGTGGAAGAGGCGGAACCCCCCCCCAGCTTGTTTAACCCCGTGCACCCTCCTACTCACTTAATCACTACCCTTCGCTGGCCTGCTTTGGGGGTGCGAGTGAATTCTTTTTGAACCTATTGGTTGGTGAGCAACACCCACAGCATTATGGACTGTGGGTGTGTCTCCTATTTGAGCGCCAGGAGAAACAAGACACAGCCACAGCGGGTTCTCCCGGTAGCTGTGTCTCCTGATGAGAATCGATGAAGTCGGACGAAAAGATTTGAGGCGCAGGCATACAAATAGACCTGGCCTTCGATAAGCCACAAACGACGGTTTTCCATTCATAGCACTTTGAGAAGAGTTTTCATATGCAATTTATATTCCTTAATTCATGTTCCCGCGTCCCTGCAAATGCAATCCCCCCCCCCCCCCCCCCCCCCACCACAACCCCCCCACCCACCCCCTCCCCCACCACCCGCCCACCCACCCCCCCCCCCCCCCCCCCCCCCCCCCCAACACACCCCCAACCCCCCCCACCCCCACCCAACCCCACCACCCCCACCCACCACCCACACCCCCCCCCAAACCCAACCCCCCCCCACCCCCACACCCTCATCCTGTCCCGTACTAAATTCAAATCTTTATCAAAGTCATTACTGTGAAAATGGCTAGGTGGTTGTTGGCCTGCGCTTGTTTTCCCCCACTATTAGATTTCTTATTTTGTATTTGTCCTGAATTTCTTCAAGTTTAAAAAGCTGTACCAGGCCTGAATAAAAATGAGCAGACAGAGTTTACCCTACTTGTTTATTATCCTGTTGTCTTTTTTTTTGTTCAATATTCGCATACTATGCAAACGTTCTGGACTCTGACATACTGGTTGCGTGTGTTCTCAAGTGGTTAAAGTCTGTGCCAGCCTCTTAAATAAAAGTGAGCAAGAGTTTACTCAAAGATTGCCCCTACTTTTATTTATTATTGTCTTTTTTGATGAATAGTCGCATACTATTCCAAACGTACGCTGGCTGACATTCAGAACGATGAATAGTTAAATGGGGCTGAACAATCAAGCTCGGGCAAAGTCAGGATCAGCCTTTGTTTTGATCCGATGCAGCGGCCAAGATTTTGTCATTCATAGAAATAGATTGGAGCCGGAAATGAGAGGGTTCATATTCCAAGAGAGAAATCATGCTTCAGTGGGAGGACCCCCCCCCCCCCCCCCCCTGGCTGCAAACCTTAAGCAATTATTCAAACTGTGCAAATAGGGGTTGTGGCCTGCGCTTGATTTTCCCCCACGATAGATTCTTTGTATTTGTCTGAATTTGTTCAAGGTTGCGTACCACTTGGTGAGAAGAGTTTCCCGAACTTGGTTATTATTTGTCATACTTTTTTGTTGAATAGCGTCAATACTATTTGCGAACGGTGCTGGGATACATACTTTCTTCAAGTTAAAAGTCTGTGCCCACCTTTAATAAAGTTGGCAAGAGTTACTACTACCCTACGGAGTTCTTGGGGTCTTTTTTTGATGGGGGGGCATACTATTTCCAAACGGTTGCTGAGGCCTTCAGAAAAGATGAATGGTAATGGGCTGAACATCAAGCTCGGCAAAGTCAGTCAGCCTTTTTTGTTGGGGGTATTGTTCATTTTAGAATAATTGGGTGTGACTGAAAGAAGGGAGAGGGGAAAAATTCGAGGCATGAGAGTTGCGGCAAACGTAAATAATTCAGCCCGACTTCCTGAGAGTTGAATGCAAATATAACGTTTATGACTGTGTCTCTTTCGAGAGTTTTCTAAACAATAAGAGTTGTAGTGAGACCAGACAAGAACTGTATCATCATTTAAAACATGAGATTAACACACACACACACACACACACAGGGAACACACACGACACACACACACACACACACACACACGTGGTATAAACAAATGATAGAACTGAAATTATTTCTGATTATTGTCATGATAAGTTAAATGCTTGCATTCTTAATGTCTCAAATCATAACGATAAATGTAGGAACGATTCCAAAACTTGCGTATTTGAAACTTATGGCACTGTCTGTTCTGTATTATGGGTCTTGGTACATAATAGTGTTGTGTGTGTGTGGTGCGTGGTGTGTTGTGTGTCGCGCGCGCGCATGTATGTATTTATGTGTGTGTGGTGTGTGTGTGTGTGTGTGTGTTGTTTGGTGTGTTGTATTACAAATCTAAAAGAAATGTAGCGAACACGACCTGCCCAGAAACGAGGACCAACGTACAATCACACAGACAAAACACGACCCGTTTTGACCTCTCTTAGGTTCTTCTTCTGGCAAGATACAAAATAAATATTACAACGAAAAAGAACGAGCACCGATCCCTTAATCTCCTTTTCGATCACGTCAGCGCAGGATTGGGCGTTTGAATGAAAACCGAGGCTGCCAAAAAGGGAGATTATGTATGAGCTAAGGCTGTACCTAACATAATTTATATTATTAATTATGTAATAATGATGATCAAACAAATATTGAAAAAAAATGAAGCTGAGGTTTACTACAATCTTTGGTGATGATATGGCATAAGCAGTTTTTTAGTAATATGGATGTGAGAGGAGAAGGGAAAATGGGTTAGGATGAATTTTAAACAGCGTGGTTTTGCCGTGGCGACAGGCTTAGCGGCGGCGATGGCGGTGGTGATGCTAATGGTAGGTGTTTCGTAAAATCCATACTAACAATCGAATTTAATGATGGTAATACAATCTACTGATAATACACAACAACAACAACCAACAACAACAACAACAACACACAACAACAAACACACACACACACACACACACACACACACACACACAACACAGCACGCACCACACAAAGGAACACACACACACACAACACGCACGCACCACAAACACACACACACACACACACGACACACACACACCACACACACACACACAAGACACCCAACATATACATATATTTACAACATATATCCATACTATAAGATATATATAGATAATATAATATATATATATCTATTATAACTAACAGATACATGCAAACCAGGTATCCTGTCAAACAACATACATCTCGATTACAGGAATGAAACAAGATCACTGTGTCGATTGCCGAAAGCCATCCCAGAAATTGAAGAACTTCTGTGTCACAGCTCTCAGAAGGAAATTATTTTGTGAAAGTAGAGCTTAACCAAACGCTCGCTAGGATGCGGAATGGCAGATCCCCAATGGCTGAAACTGAACAAGGAAAAGACAGCATTTCAAACACCTTTTGGATTTTTCCAATGACGAAAATGCCATTCGACTTGCAAAATGCCCTAGGTTCTGTTTGCCAGACGTTAACTCAATGATACCCTGGCTGCCCTGAACAGTCGCACTGCAATGTGGTGCAAGTGGCAGTCCGCTTTTTTTTGACGATTATTCGTTTGTTGTGTGCAAGTCATGGACCAGAAACGATTCCTTTCTAACTTACGAGCTTGTTTTTTTGCAGAATTTTTTTTTTTTTATTTTTTGTTGGTTTCCAACTGGACGAAGTTTTTGTCATTTCTACTTTCGCTCGACCATCGCCACAAATTTCGTGCCCGGTTTTCAAACTCTCCGAAGTTGAGTTTTTGGGTTCACACTATTCGTCGTGCCGTTTTCAAACTGATATGCGCTAGAAGGTCAGGATTATGTTGGGGAAGAAAAAATTATCCTTACACAACCCACTACAAAGAAACAGATCTAGATCACGACACTTGATTATTGTCTTACTATAGACAATATGTACCCCCATTATTGCGTCCTATTGACGCGGTGCCACTTTGAACTGATTTGACGAAAGGGGGGGACGAACCTAGTATTGACGGAATTGACGAAAGGGACGAGAGACAATGATTGTGCATGAGAGTGTGTTCAGAAGGGAAGGCTTAGAGTGCGTTCAGAACACCCTCAAACTCATTCCTGTTCTTTTTGTTACCCTCCCTCTCAGAAGACTTTATTTTGAGAACCGATGCCAGTTCCAAAGGTATGAGAGCGGTACTTTTTGCAGGAAAAAAATGCTTTGTTACATCCCGTACAATACGCCAGTAAAAAGTTCTCAAAGACACAGGAGAAATACTCCACTATTGAGAGGGAGTGTTTGGCTATTGTATGGGCATGTGAGAAAATCGCCAGGTTCTTGACTGGAAGAAAGTTTTCGGTAACAGACCGACCACAGGCCATTGACGTTCCTGCAATCGTCAAAGACTAAGAACAACAGATTATTAAGGTGGGTCTTTGGCATTGATTTAAATCGAGTGTAATCTGTGCTTACTTTGCTTGTTGAAGTGACTATATGTTTTACAAGCAAAAACTACTTGACATTGATGTATTACACATACATTCTTTGCTTTATTCCTGTGTAAACAATGAAAAATCATCATGCACTATTTATATCTAACTTGCTTGTGAAGGTGAATGTATATGTGTCACAAGCAAAGAACACTTCAGAAATGTATACAGACATATTGTGATTGTGTTGTGGCACAAACCTATTGTTTTCATTGGTCCATTGTCAACAATGGAAAATATGTTTGACTTTTCAGTGGACAATAACATTACATGTGGGAAAAAAAACCCACAAAAAACCTATGTTTATTTTGTTTATATGTCTCTTGAGAAACATTTACACTTAGAAATATTCTCATTTCATGAGGGTTTTGAAACACATGATGTGAGATAAAGGTAAAGGAAAAAAACGTGTTTCACATCTTAACATATAAACACAATTTGTACTTTAAATTGTCAATATCCCTAATTGTGTTTGTCCATGTAATTTGTTGTGAAATGTAATTTGTGACATGTGGTGATGAATTTTTTTTTTTTTTTTTTTTAAAGAAAGACTGAACTTTTGAAACATGGTATTTATGGTGGATCATGATGGTTGATTCTATACGTTGGTGAGTAACCTGGTGAATCATGTGTGATGGATACACATTTGTGATTCATGACTGAAGATGTGTTTTAAGTGAAGTTGTAGTAAAAAAAAAAAAAAAAAAAAAAAAAAAAAAAAATCGGGGATTTTCTTTTTTCACCGCAGGATGGGGGATGTCATGTGACGTAGCTTCACATCAGGCATGTGACGTTCCATCACATGTAGTCTAGTGATATGAATCATTTCCCCCACGCCACAACTAAAAAGGAAGAATATTCATGTGGCTTGACTAGTGTGTAGCGGGGGCGTGGCCAGGATCACTCAGTGAAATAAACAATGGTGGTCATTGGGTGAAAGTGACCACTGAGAGATAGTTTAATAAGGGCTGGTAAGATGCTGGTCATGTGTTTTGAACACTGAGTATGCACTCACTAGGAGGAGGGGAGCAAAGAATTAGTTTTAGCCCAGGAGATGGCCTAAAGACTCGAACCTGTCAGGACGTTGGTCAAGGGGTCCTCACCGCTGACCAGTCATTGCCAGGTGAGCCATAGATAGTTGGGGGAAGGTACAGGGGAAACCTTAAGAACAGAGAAAGAAAGAATTCATATGTTGAATTGGGAGCAGGTTACTTACACGAACCTTTATTCGCATTTCAGCCCCTTACCCTTCACCCTTCACCCCGTCAGCTATTCCTCCTCTGATGATGCGACAGCATCTGTATCTTAAGTGCTGAGACAGGTGTGTAACGATGGCACTGGTGTGGGGAACACACCGATAGTTCAGCCCCAGCAATTGAAGACCCTGGGTAAAGGAGTGGGATCTCATCAGTTTCCCAGTGACAGGAGAGTTCAAGGGGGGTCAGAACGTTTTTTGTGATGCGGACAGGGCATCATGACAGTATGGGGCGAGTGTTTTTCTCTGATGCAGGTGTGGCATCATGAAAGCATGAATGATTTATTCTTCTGGTCTGGATCTTGGGCCAATGTCATGTAAAGGGCCACGCCTTTAAATTCTTGGAGGATGAGGGTATTTTTCTTCCGCAAGAAGGAGGAGTCTTGTAACAATTTGGTATCAGTTCGTAACTTTTTTTTTTTTTCTCAGTGTGAAGAGAGAGCTGTACAAATTGACAGCTGATTTTCGAAAGCAAATTACTTTTGGAAACATACATTCCTTGGGTTTTATATCTATCCTGATTTAGCAAGTGTTTTCTGTTTACACCGAAAATTGATTCTTTATTTATATATATTATAATTATGTTTTTGTGAAACATATATCACCATCATATATTGCCTTATTTTTTATTCATTCTTAGAAATTGTTTTGTGTTTATATCTGTTGACGGTTCATTATGGATGATCTTGACAAATATGTTCAACAAGCGGAACGCTTGGGTTTTGATGGAGAAAAACTTACCAGCTATGTGCAACAATGCATAGATAGGACAGACAGGCTAAGAGCGAGAGAGAGAAGAAAATGAAAGGAAACTAGAATTACAGTTAGAAGAAAAAAAGAGTACAAAGGGAATCTGAATTTGAAGAAAAAAGACTACAGAGGGAATCTGAAGATAAAAGATAAAGAACGTCCATTTCAGTTGATGCAGTTATAGAATCAGATACCGATGGTGAAAATTAAAAGATTACAGGCATCCAGAGAACCTCCACCAGCTCCACCAGTCAGTTCCGTAAGCGCACCTCAACCCAAAACAGCATGCATTCCAAAGTTACCGCCTTTCTTGGAAAAAACGGATAACATCGATAGTTTCCTTTTCCGATTTGAAAGTCACGCAACGTCTTATGGTTGGCCAAAGGAAAAGTGGGCATTGTATATTGCGTTGTTGTTTTAAGGGTTGCGCTTTGGCACTGTACCACACACTCGCGGCGAAACAAAATTTAACTTTGGATCAATTGAAAGAAGAACTCCTCAAGAAATGTCAATGTTTTGCCGATCGTTTTCGCGAACGTTTCCGTTCTCTGTGCGCCCTGACAAAGGAGAATCGTTTCTGTCGTTTCTAATTCGTATGAGTCATTTACTAGATCGATGGATCGATTTGTCAAAAACAAACAAAACTTTTCAATCACTGCGAGATCTCCTTAGAGAACAACTTTTCCAGAGCGTGAGCAAAGATCCGGCCACTTTCCTTAAAGAAAGGCAATTTGAAAGCGTTGAGGAAATGTGTCAGATGGCTGATCAGTATTGCATCGCTCACCCATATTATTCCCCATTCACCCACTCAAGCACATACTGTTAGTTAGGCAGGATTATCTACCACTGCAGATATGTATGCTTATCTCCTCCTATTTCTTCAATCTAAGACATAAGAGCAAGCTTTGTTTGTAATTCAATATTTTTTTTTGCAGTCATTGCAACACCAAGCTGCTCTGTAAGTTGCTAGAATGGTGCTCGGTTATTTATCAATGGAATTTATTAGTTTATTGTAATTTTAGTCCCTTGCAGCTTCATTCAAAGAACTGGCTCTCAGCATGTGTGTCTTAAGAGGTTATATTTTATATATTACTACTTTTCACAACAAAATGTGGCTTGCTTTGCTCTTTCATTTTGACTTTTTGCTTCTTAGGTGGCATTTTGGTGTGTGTGTGTGTGTGTGTGTGTGTGTGTGTGTGTGTGTGTGTGTGTGTGTGTGTGTGTGTGTGTTTAACTCGACAAACCTACTACGGTATTGCACACCAGCCTTTTTCTGGGATAGCAATCTTCTTAAACCGAATGACTCTCTGCTACCACACTCTTTGCAGTTTATTTCTACTTTGTTGAGGTTTCTAAAACCCAACCAATATATAGTCAAATATTTAATTTATTCATTCTGTTATTATTATTATTATTATTTATTATTATATTTATACTAAGATACTATGGTATTGCACACCGGCCTTTTTCTGGGACAGCATTCAGCTTGCATAGGCTAATTTTGAGAAGCATGTATTATTCCCCATCCACCCACTCAAGCACATGCTGTTACCTAGGCAGAATTATCTACCACTGTAGATATGAATGCTTCTCTCCCCTATTTCTTCAAGCTAAGACATAAGCGCATGCTTTGCTTATCATTGGATATTTCTTGCAGTCATTGCAACACAAAACTGCTCTGTAAATTGCTGGAATGGTGGTCAGTTACTTATCCTTGGAATTTATTGGTTTAATCTCATTCATTTTCGTACACATTCATTCCAAGGACTGGCCCTCGGGCACTTGTGTATTAAGAGGCTATCTTTAATATGTTCTACTTGTTACAAGAAAATAGAGCTTGTTTTGCTGTTTCATGATTGTCTTTTGCTTCTTAGGTGGCACTTTGTGTGTGTGTGTGTGTGTGTGTGTGTGTGTGTGTGTGTGTGTGTGTGTGTGTGTGTGTTGAAAACTCAGCAAACATACTGTGGTATTGCACACCAGCCTTTTTCTGTAGTTATTCTGCTTAAAACTGAAAAGGCAGAGGAGTCAAATTAGCACTTTATGAGGTCACTGAGGAGAAACAATCAGGTTTCGAAATACCGGTATCTGACCCAGGAGCTTACATAAGGCTCATTTTGAGAAGCATTTATTATTCAAACTTCTAACACCAGAGATGTGGTCTGCTGCACTTCCAACAATCTGGTGTACTTGATTGACTGTGCAGCGTGTCATGATGTGCAGTATGTTGTGGAGACCGACAATACGCTGGTGGAGCGCTTCTATACCCACAGGTATGACATTAGGCTCAAGAAGGACACTTTGGTTGCCAAACATTTCAATGGCCCTGGTCACCAGTTGACCGACCTCCGCTGCACAGTCATCGAACATATGAAAATTCTTGACATCAGTAAGCAAAGAGAGAGGGAGAGGTTCTGGAGATACAAGCTGAAGACGAACTATCCACAAGGCTCAATGTGTGAGACTGAACAGAGAAACGGAGGATGATGGAGTTGTGCACGAGAGAGAGAGAGAGAGAGAGAGAGAGAGAGAGAGAGAGAGAGAGAGATGATGATGATGATGATGATGATGATGTCACAGATAATGTCACCAATGGACGTCATTTTTTTTCTATAGCGTCACTTGTTGTCTGCGGCCTGAAGAAGAGCAGTTGCTCGAAAGCTTGCACTGAAAAAAGATGGTGTTTTTGTGTTTTTATTGAATTTAAGCATTTATTATTCCCCATTCACCCACTCATGCACATGCTGTTAGTTAGGCAGAATTATCTACCACTGTAGATATGAATGTTTATCTTCCCCTATATCTTCAAGCTAAGACATAAGAGCAAAATGTGTTATATTTAGATATTTCTTGCAGTCATTGCAATACAAAACTTCTCTGTAAACTGCTGGAATGGTGGTCAGTTACTTATTCTTAGACTTTATGGTTTAATCTTATTCAGTCTCGTACGGATTCATTCCAAGAACTAGCCCTCAGCACTTGTGTATAAGAGGTTATTGTTTAATATGTTCTACTTTTTACAAGAAAATAGAGCTTGTTTTGCTGTTTCATGATTGTCTTTTGCTTCTTAGGTGGCACCTTTGGCTGTTTTCTTCTTAAACTCGGCAAACATACTATGGTATTGCACACCAGTCTTTTTCTGTGATAGCATTCTGCTTAAAACTGAAAAGGCAGAGGAGTCAAATTAGCACTCTTCGAGGTCACTGAGGACAAACAATCAGGTGTCGATATACCAATATCTGACCAGGAGTTATAATATGTTAGTGTGTTTTCCTCCCTTTGGAGATTGTTTCCTTCTTTGAGACTATAAGCTTCCTGAAGGCTCATTTTCAGGATCATTTATTGTTCCCCATTCACCCACTCAAACACATACTGTTTCTAAGGCAGAATAATCTACCACTGCAGATATGATTATCTCCCCCTTTTCTTTCAATCTAAGACATAAGAGAAAGCTTTGTATATAATTGAATATTTCTTGCAGTCATTGAAACACCAAGCTGTTCTGTAAATTGCTGAAATGGTGCTCATTTACTTATCAATGGAATTTATTAGTTTATTGTAATTCAGACCTTTGCAGTTTCATTCCAAGAACTGGTCCTCATCACTTGTATCATAAGAGATTTATCTTTTTTATATTTTCTACTTTTCACAAGAAAATGTAGCTTGTTTTGCTGTTTCATGATTTTTTTTTTGTTTGTGTCTTAGGTGGCACCTTTGGGTTTTTTTTTTTTTTTTTTTTTTTTTTTTTTTTTAAACAACAAACATATTATGGTATTGCACACCAGTCTTTTTTCCAGGACAGCA
>JADBJO010003244.1:209509-212009 GCA_016801955.1 Conus betulinus
GTGTGTGTGTGTGTGTGTGTGTGTGTGTGTGAGGAAGGAGAAGAGAAAGAAAGAAATACAAAGAGAGAAAGAGAGAAGCAGAGGGGGGAGGGAGTGAGAGACATCGACAGAGAGACAGAGAGTGAGTTTTACCTAACACCACGCTGGTAGTACCAGAATGATAACACACCGAGGTGGAGAATAGGAAACCTAGAGTGTATGCTGAGCTTTGAAGAGCATTGAACTCGCATACATCTGTCAGGGCTTAGTGGTATACGTACTCTTTCGGTCTTAAACGACAGACACCTGCTCTGCCTTATCACAGAATCATGTCCTACAGTAATCATGCTCGTGTCAGATTCTTCCGGCACCGCGAAGCATCACGGTGTGTTGACCTCTTGTGAGCCTTGTCCTGACCTCATAATGTGTCTCAGAATGATACTTCATGGCGGGGTCCGGCACGACCTACACTGACATAAAACTCCAAAGTACAGAGAAAAAAAAGTTATCCCTTACCCTGTTGGTGAAAAAGGTGTGAAGTTCAAAAGATGGGAGGCAGGAAGGCGACTCCAAATTAGACGTGCGCAATGTTGCATCAAGTCTGACGTGTGGGCTGCTTTAAAGCCAACATAAATAAGAACAAATAGACCAGCAATATAGTTTAAACATATCTCACGAATTGCATAAAGTTTTGATACGGCCCTGGCACAGGTGTCTCTAAAGTCAAAGTACATTTAAGAAAAAAAGAACAAATAAAGGTTGGCGATGCAATGTAAACCTTATAGCAAAACAAAACGAAATCTCAAAGAATATCATGACAGAACAAAAAAAAAAAAACATAAGCAGGATATATTTGAAAAGCACAGACCTACGGTCGAACACAAGTCAAAACAGGACATAATTATTTGAAAAGCATATACCATAGCTGAAGTGCGTTTCATCCATTACCTGACGACTATTTTCTGAAAATAGTGGTTGAAAGGTCGCTCGGGAGAGCGCGGAACGCTAATGATGTTCTGCTCCGTAATTACCAAAACAATTCATCGTAAAGTGAATACTAACTCCAACTTGGCATTTCCTGAAATAACACGAAAGGAGAATGGGCTAATAGTCGAAAGGTGATGGCAGTACCTGATGTAACTTGCTCAGGAAGGGAAAGACTCTCACTTTGTTAGTTTGAGTCTGGCATGAGGACAGGGGGTGGGGGTGGGGTGTTTTCTTCTCCTCCACACCATGGCGAATGATCTGAGTGCCAGCCTTCTTTTCTGCCTGCCATTACCACTGACATCTCCATGCTGTGAATGAGTCACGCATTGTCAATGCCCACACCCATTGCCAGAATCAAACATTCGCTTCACTCCGTGGTGCAATCAATATCAGCGTCATCGCCATTGTCACCAATACTAGTGTCTCTCCTCTCTTTTGTTTCTGTATCCTAATCATTATTATCCTCAGGTAACATAATGGTAAACGCGGTCAATAAGCATGTGTGAGTAAGCGTGATGACAAAATGAAATAAAATGAAATAAGCAGTAATGATCGTTCCAAAGCGATTCAATTGTCATCATTAAGGCGACTAAAAAAAAAAGTCTGCGTGAGCACGTGAATCGTCAGATACACAATGGTAGAAGACAGAGGTCATGAACATCAAACGCTAGAGAAGACGTCAGAGTCTGTAGCTGACTAAGGACTGTACATATATATATATATATATATATATATATATATATATATATATATATATACATAAAAATATGAATGTGTATATAAAGCGACTATCAGTTATGCGACTATTACCAAACCCTCCTATTACCAATGCTATCATTCCCAGTATGTGGAGAGGTCCCGAAATTCATTCCATTACAAGCACTGTGATGCCGCACTTTTACCAGAAAGCGTCATTCTTCCATCCACCGACCCCATTTTAAAATAAAAAGTTACCAGGGCTGACCCAGAGTCTCAATTTCCCCAGAGAGACGGGCAGACGGTTTTTCATCATACCGAAGCCGGTGTGACTGGCCAGGACCACTCTACACTGAAGAGCAACAACAGAACAACTGGGCCGCCAGACGGATGGAACAGAGCAGACACAACACAGACGCAACGTGGTTCGACCTCTCGGTCTTCTTTAGACTGGACAAATAACATTGAAGACAAAAAAAACAAAGGACAAGCAAACAGTCACATGTCCGTGCGATTTCAGTGCAAAATCTGGTCCAGGATTGAAAAAAAACTAAGATTGTGGAATGGCACAACAGAGAAGAGGCAATAGGTTGAAGGGAGAAAACAACAATGGTGATGGTGATGATGATGATGGCGACGACAACCTTGATAATGATAATAATGATGACGATGACGATGCTGCTGTGCTGCTGTGGTAATGATGATGATGATAATGATGATGATGATGATGATGATGATGATGGCAACGACAACGTTGATGATGATGATGATGACGATGCTGCTGCTGCTGCTGCTACTGCTTGTAATGATGATGATGGTGATGGTGATGATGGTGATG
>JADBJO010003244.1:217009-219509 GCA_016801955.1 Conus betulinus
TTTATTGAATATTTTAGATAGTACATGTTCTTTTGGAAATGATGTTATAAGAATTTTAAAGAATTCTTTTCCTACATTAGTCTTTATTCTTCCATCATGGGGGATTATACCATATGATCTTCCTTTTCCTGTTTTTTCTTATTACTGTTCATGTTATTATCTGGGTTGTATTGTAGTTTGTAGTTGTAGCCACTTTTTTTTTCAGTGCCTCTTGGTATTCAACTGCTGCACTGTTGAATACTTTCTCGTTGCATGACAGGTTAGATAGTCTTTTGTTTATGCCATTGGGTATGGTTTTTAGGATAGAAGGTGGATGGTTACTTTTGATGTCTACGTAGATGGGTGTATCATTAGGTTTTTATATGGTTTGTATACATGATCATTAAGGTCTAATGTTATGTCTAGGTAGTTTACTACCTTCTTGTTGGCTTCTACTGTGATTTTTAAGTTGTGGCTTTGGAAGATTTTGCAAAGTTCTTTTTTTCTTATTTTCAATGGTTTTTGGTTTATTGTTTAGCGCGGCGAGGCCATCGTCTCTGTACAAGCCAACCTGTTTACCAAGTGTTTTCTGTATATTGGATAACATAAATAGTCCAACTAACATGTTTCGGCACCATCATATGAACCCATTGTGACATCAAATGTGGAATTATTGCTGGTTTTTTTTTTTGTCCAAGTATCATTACTGCTGTGGAGTAAGTTTTTTTTAGTGTGGAAGATGATTTCCAAGACAAGCAATTTCTACAAAATTTAAAAAAAATGAATAAAACTCAAAATGACAAAAAGGTACTCGTAAAATAAGAAAGCAATTTCTATAAAATGGAACCTAATGAAACTCTCAAACTCCTCAACAAAATATTCAGAAAAAAACTACAAAAAAAAAAACGGAAACCACATATGACAGCATTTGTAAAAAAGAAAAAGAACTTGTGCACCGTATGGATCTAAATGATAGGATAGAAACAACAGCAATAAAAGAAGCTTTTATAACACTTAAAGATCACAAACCTAATTTCCCCAACAACCCAACATGTAGATTAATAAACCCATCCAAGTCTGAATTAGGCAAAATAAGCAAAAAAATTCTGGGAAAAGTCTATAGAGGACATAAAATCAAACACTGAATACAACCTTTGGAAAAATAGCTACGAAGTTATCCAATGGTTCAAGGAAATTAACAAACAAAAAACACAGTGTTCATCACTTTTGACATAGTGGATTTTTATCCATCCATAGATGAGGAATTGCTTACCAAAAGCTTTAAAATTTGCTAACAAATATACAAACATAACAGAGGCTGAGATGGAAATCATCTTCCACACTAAAAAAAAAACTCTACTCCACAGCAGTAATGATACTTGGACAAAAAAAAAACCAGCAATAATTCCACATTTGATGTCACAATGGGTTCATATGATGGTGCCGAAACATGTGAACTAGTTGGACTATTTATGTTATCCAATATACAGAAAACACTTGGTAAACAGGTTGGCTTGTACAGAGACGATGGCCTCGCCGCGCTAAACAATAAACCAAAAACCATTGAAAATAAGAAAAAAGAACTTTGCAAAATCTTCCAAAGCCACAACTTAAAAATCACAGTAGAAGCCAACAAGAAGGTAGTAAACTACCTAGACATAACATTAGACCTTAATGATCATGTATACAAACCATATAAAAAACCTAATGATACACCCATCTACGTAGACATCAAAAGTAACCATCCACCTTCTATCCTAAAAAAACCATACCCAATGGCATAAACAAAAGACTATCTAACCTGTCATGCAACGAGAAAGTATTCAACAGTGCAGCAGTTGAATACCAAGAGGCACTGAAAAAAAAAGTGGCTACAACTACAAACTACAATACAACCCAGATAATAATAATGAACAGTAATAAGAAAAAACAGGAAAAGGAAGATCATGGTATAATCCCCCATATGATGGAGAAGAATAAAGACTAATGTAGGAAAAGAATTCTTTAAAATTCTTATAACATCATTTCCAAAAGAACATGTACTATCTAAAATATTCAATAAAAACACCGTCAAGCTATCATATTCATGTATGCCCAACCTCAAAAACATAATTGACTCATCTAACAAAACTAAAGGCAACACAGCCAAAAAGGGTAACAAAAGGACATCTTGTAACTGCACAAAAAAAAAGATCAATGCCCCCTGAATAATAAATGCCTTTACAATAATATTGTATACCAAGCCACAGTAACACTGATAGTGACAAAGAAACATACATAGGGATTACTTACTGCAAACCATTTCAAAACTAGATATGCAAACCATAACAGTCCTTCAAAAATGAAAAATATAAAAACCAAACAGAACTAAGCAAACACATTTTGAAAACTTAAAGATAAAAAAATAGACTATAATATATCATGGAAAATTATAAAAAGAGCAGCACCATACAACAATATCTCTAAAAAATGCAACCTATGTTCTACAGAAAAGTGGCTGATATTATGCAAACCTCATCTA
>JADBJO010003244.1:229509-234509 GCA_016801955.1 Conus betulinus
GGCCATTGGAAACATATCACAGTCTGTTGACACCATTATGGCCATTGGAAACATATCACAGTGGCCTATTTCATGAGGCAGTGGGAATAGTTTCTGTCATGGAAGATAGAGTATGAAGAAATAAAACAATGGATTCTGTTGTTGGAAGTCGTTCCTAAAGTAAAACTGTACGAGTAGGTTTTTTTCTGGCTATTCTCTCTCTCTCTCTCTCTCTCTCTCTCTCTCTCTCTCTCTCTCTCTCTCTCTCTCTCTCTCTCTCTCTCTCTCTCTCTCTCTCTGAAGATGGTACATGGTTTTGTTCCAGTTATTGTTCATGTCAAAAGACAGGGAACTCTCTGTCTCTCTCTCCTCCTCTCTCTCTCTCTCTCTCTCTCTCTCTCTCTCTCTCTCTCTCTCTCTCTCTCTGAATGGTACATGTTTTTGTCCCAGTTGTATTGTTCATGTCAAAAGACAGGAAGTGAACTGTCGTCCGTCTCATCCTCCTCTCTCTCTCTCTCTCTCTCTCTCTCTCTCTGACGATGGTGCATGGTTTTTTGTCCCAGTTGTATTGTTCATGTCAAGAGACAGGGAACTAATATACGTTCTTGGTTTTACAGAGAGAAACATTAGAAATAAACATGTGTAAGTTTAAGTCCCACTGCCAATATTACTGCTTGGCTCAGGATTTTGTTACTGTTCTGGTGGAATGTCTATGGATCATCAATTTCTTGACAGTGCCACAGTTTTTTCCATCCCACCACCAATGAGCAGTGTTTGATGTCCCTTACTTGGAAGACGGAACACGAGTCATTTGGAGGTCTTGGAAACGCTCACCTCATTTTCTCTTGTCAAACGCTCATAGTAGAGACCAGAGAATGTTTATGCCTGCAGTGTGCAGCTGTTTGCCAAATATAAAATATCCCTCGGTTCCTTTGCGCTAGGCACTCTATCAATTACGCAGCAAGTTGGGGAATGGTCTCCCAGTTTAATTCTGTCTTTTTTTGTTTGACAAATCCATACCTGTCACCTACGTTGTCAATTGGCATCTACCACACATTGTATTATCATCGTCCGGCACCAAGGAAAAAAAAAAAACGTTTGATATTGTTTTGACGCATATGTTTGGATTTGTGCTTCAGTAAGTTCTCAATGCTGGACTGTTTTTGGGGATTATGGCTAATGTAATTGTTTCACCATGAGAGCAAAACGTGCTTTCCTTGTTTTGTTAATTGATCAGTTTTCAATAGATTAGACGACTAGAGATACAACCGCAAAGTCACCCGTGCTAACGAAAATGTCTTTTCCATGGAGAGCTTCTGGAAACCATTCCATCACAAGCAGAGAAATGCCAGGCAGTTGGTTGAATTTATTGCCCTTCAGTGCAATGACCACATCGAAAACCTTTGTGTTACCAGTAATGACTCAGCACGCGATTGCCTACAGAGACAGGCAGCATGTTTTCATTATACCTAGTCTGGAACTTTCCCCTTTCCGAGTCTGACCCGAGATCTGCCATTCAGACCACCATCCTCCAGAGAATTCCGAGCACGTCAAGACTCCCGCATGGCTTATTGGCAGCTCAGTAACTATGCTGTGTTGTGTGGGCTCCAAAACTGCTTTACCAATTATTCGTGTGTGGAAACTGTAACGGAAGTGAATGAGACATCTCTATCCCTGGAGTACATCACTGTGTAGATAAGTTTGGCTCTAAAGGATATGTTACAACCTTCCACCACTTGTGTTAACTAAAAAAAAAAAAAAGTGCTTGACCCGAGAGACCATCAGAATTCCAAGTCCCCACACTTGTCTAGGGATACAAAAACTCTTGTGACTGCAAGCAAGACGGGCTTCTGTTTGGTCATCAGTCACGTGAGGGAGCAATCCTGGAAACGCGATAGGTTCCTGCTTCTTTCTTATTCTGGACAGTCGCTTCACTGTCTGCACTGCCATCTTAGCTAAATTAATCAGCCAGACTCAATCACATAGCTCTCTCTCTCTCTCTCTCTCTCTCTCTCTCTCTCTCTCTCTCTCTCTCTCTCTCTCTCTCTCTCTCTCTCTCTCTCTCTCTCTCTCTGCCTCTGTCCGTCTTTGACTCCTGTCTCTCTCTGTCTCTCTGTCTCTGTCTCTGTCTGTCTGTCTGTCTGTCTGTCTCTCTCTCTCTCTCTCTCTCTCTCTCTCTCTCTCTCTCTCTCTCTCACTCCCACCCTCTCCCATTCTGTCTCTCTGTCTCTTTATCTGTATTACTCTCTCTCTCATTCTCTCTCTTTCTCTCTCTCTCGCTCTCCCCCCCCCCCCCCCTCTCTCTCTCTCTCCCTCCATAAATGTCTCTATACGTCTGTCTATCCGATAGCTTCTCTGACTGTCTGTCTGTTTTCCTCTCTGTCTGTCTGTCTGTCTGTCTGTCTTGTCTTGTCTTCTTACCATCTCTATGCTTCCTCATATCTTTTTAATTCCTATTTTTGTCTGTCTGTTTGTATGTCTTTCTGTGTGTGTCTGTTTGTGTCTGCCGGTTGGTTTTGTCTTCTGTTGGTCTATCTGCCCCGTGTGACTGTACACCTGTCTGTTTGTGTTTGTGTCTCTGTGTCTGTCTCTCTCCCTCTCTCTCTCTTTCTACCCCCATCTCTCTCCTCCTCCCTCCCCCGCCCTCCCCTTCTCTCTCTGTCTCTGTCTCTCTGTCTGTCTCCACCACTCTCTCCTCCAATCTGTCTGTCTGTCTCTGTCTGTCTCTGTCTGTCTCTCTTTCTCTGAATCTCTGTCTCCACCCTCCATTTCCTCCCCTCCCCTCTCTCTTCTCTTCCCTCTCTCTCTCTCTCTTCTCTCTCTCTCTCTCTCTCTCTCTCTCCTCTCTCTCCTCTTTACCTTTCACTCTATCCCAGACCCTTACATTGAATCTTTATTTTGATTCTTCCGATGTCTTAACATGCATTTGCGAAGAATTTCTCTTGCTTTCAATGAGAAGAGAGAGAGAGAGAGAGAGAGAGAGAGAGAGAGAGAGGGAGAGAGCGAGATGGGGGAGGGAGAATAGACGCAAGAGGAGAAGAGAGAGAGAGAGAGAGGAGACGAGCTTTCAGAGAGGAGAGGAGAGGAGAGAGAGTTGAGCTCTCTCCGAGAGAGAGAGAGATTGAGAGAGAGAGAGGAGAGTGGAGCGGAGAGAGAAGGAGGAGAGAGAGTGGAGTAAGAGAGTGAGGAGAGAGAGAGGAGAGAGGGGAGATAAGAGAGGAGAGAGAGAGAGCAGCAAGAGAGAGCGGGAGAGAGGAGAGGGAGAGAGGAGAGAGGAGAGGCCAGAGAGAGGAGGAGATGAGAGCGAGAGGAGGGAGAGAGAGAGGGAGAGAGAGGAGAGAGAGAGAGAGAGAGAGAGAGAGAGAGAGAGAGAGAGAGAGAGAGAGAGAAATCCTATATTAAAAAGAAAAAAAAAGATACTGTGTCATGAGGGGAGAGGGATCAGGATGAAGACAGGAAGGCTGTCTAACAGGCTAGCCAGACGGATGACCAATGACACATCAAAGGCAGAATGGTCTGTATCTGATCGGCTGTAATCTGGCCGTTTTTTTTTTTTTTTTCTGGACTTCTATGCCAGCCTTCTGTCTATGTGTAGGTCCCCGTATCAGTCTGTTGATTCTCTTTTGGTTTGTTTTTGTTTCTTTGTGTTTTTGTGTGTTCGTTTGTTTGGTTGTTTTGGGGTGGCGTTGCTTCTCTCTTTGTCTGTGTCTCTGTCTGTCTCTTTCTGTCTGTCTCTCTGTCTCTCTCTCTCTGTCTCTGTCTGTCTCTGTCTGTCTGTCTGTCTGTCTGTCTCTCTCTCTCTCTCTCTCTCTCTCTCTCTCTCTCTCTCTCTCTCTCTCTCTCTCTGCCGAGTCACTTCGGTGGTGTTCAGTGGCGCCTGTTCTGATCTAACATACGCAGGACACCACCTACTAAGCCCCCTACTGACGACAATAATTGCTTAGTCGCGGAGCCGGCGTGAGTGAGCTCTCCCTTCGGAGGGCGCCACCACGCCCGTCCAGCGACAGCCCCCATACTTGCCGATACCGGTGACCCCGACGAAACAAACCAAGGCCACAGACGTGGAGAGAGGACATCTAAATTGAGGTCACCATAAGAGCAGGGCATGTAGGACCACAGAAATTGAGACTTTTTTATGCTGATCGATGACAATGAGGATCATTAAGATGATGCTACGGATTTCCATTTCGGTCTGAGACTACATGACAGGGCTGTACTCTACGCTTCCTGTCATAATATATCCCGGCGTCAACCAGGCCCGAGAGATACAGGCACCTGCAGTGTTGGTCAAGAAATTTGAGCAACACTCAGAAACGCATCCATTAAGTGGATGAAACTCGACTGTGTGGTCCCAGTCTTCCCAACTGAGTCCGCAGCAACTCAACTCTGGGTAGGAGCCGGTCGGGGCAGAAAAATCCACATGACTTCTGATGGGATTCGAACCCACGACCTCCCAGCCGGGAGTCTGCGACGCTAATCACTTCGCCACGTCGGCTGGTCCAATTCTCTGGTTTGTACCCTATGTTGAAAACAGATAGAGGTCACGTTTCTTCAGTCATTTTACATTACTGGTAGTGTTAGAATCGAAATGGTGTTGACGATTACAATGATGACAATGACAGAAATGTCTCTCAACAAGACAACATGTTGCCAGCTGCGTGCTATGTCCTCGACGAGGGTGGATTTTCTGGAAGGAATTTACGGCGCTACTTCTCAAACGGACATCAACCTCAGGATATCGATACCGAGGTCGCCTCGTCTGGAGGTCAGGTAGTATGAGGTTGTTTACCTCTGGCGGATGGGAAAACAACTGATTCTGGCTTTTACTGTATGGGACAAGGTGTACTTATGTGTGAATAATGTTTGCCCGAAAAGAAACAAACAAGCCAGCAAACAAAACAAAGAAACAAACGAACACAAGCAAACACAAATGAGAAACCTGAAGAAATCCTATGTAACCACAAAGGAACTGAAACAAACATATCGACTATGTATCCCAGCTAATGGCAAAGATCAATGTG
>JADBJO010003244.1:237009-242009 GCA_016801955.1 Conus betulinus
CTCTGTGTCTCTGTCTCTGTCTCTGTCTGTCTCTGTCTGTCTGTCTGTCTGCTCTCTCTCTCTCTCTCTCTCTCTCTCTCTCTCTCTCTCTCTCTCTCTCTCTCTCTCTCTCTCTCCTCGTCTTTACCCAGTTTGCACGTTTTGTCCAGATGTATTTCAATGTGCTTTTTCGCCATTCTACTCATCATAAGTCTTGACCTTTTTCTTTCATAGGACACATCCTTTTTGGACCTCACTATCTGTGACTTATTCATCATAAGTCTTGACCTTTCTTTCATAGGACACTTCCTTTTTGGACCTCACTATCTTTGACGTACTCATCATAAGTCTTGACCTTTCTTTCTTAGGACACTTCCTTTTTGGACCTCACTATTTGTGTCTATGCTATCGATTTGTGTTTGGGTCGTAGAGGTGAACTGATAATGTGTACGTGTTGTATTCTAACTGTTATTGTGGAAAGAGAAGTAAGGCTGCTTGGTTTGCTGGCCTGGCGTGGCTTCAGTTGCTTGATTCACACACAATGACATATGTTCACTTTACATATTTGGTGACATTAATATCATGTAAATAAGCTGGGTTTTTAAGTTCAGTCATGTATATTTACATGTGACCATCTCCTTGCGAGAATTGCATTGTCTCAAGTTGATGAGATGTACGATAGCACTTACAGTAGTAGTTTGACTCCTATGACACCCCTTATCCTCTCTCCCCAACCCCTTCTCTCTCCCATTCCCTTCCACTCCTCCTCACCCTCATCATCTCCCCACCTGCACACCCCTTTGCTTTGCAGCTTGCCTTTATTTCCACTTCACATTTTCAACAGAGTGCTAAAAAAAAAAGAAAAAAAAAACGGTTCTGCTGCTTGGATCCGCACATCTTCCCATCTTTCCTCCCTCGTCCACCCAGCCCTGTCTTTCTGTCTCTTTCTGTCTCTGTCTCTCTGTTCTATCCATCTGCCTGTCGTCTGTCTCTGTTTCTGTCTCTCTGTTTCTGTCTCTGTCTATCTGTCTCTGTCTCTATCTCTGTCTCTGTCTCTCTCTCTCTCTCTCTCTCTCTCTCTCTCTCTCTCTCTCTCTCGTCCTCGCTCGCTCTCGTATACCCACCTTATAATGCTTTCAACATCGAAACCCAAACCCTGTGACTCTCCTTTAACCTACACACCATCACAACACCTCCCCACCCCCTCTCTACTCCTATTCCATATGTACCCACCTATCCACTCCCGCCCCCTTCTTTGCCATCAAATGCGAAATGATCAGACCCTACCAGGCTCAGTGTGGTGAAAACAGACCACCTCACCTGTCCAGCAGACCCAGACCTTTGGTGGGTCAATACTGAGGACTTTTAAAATGCAGTTTTCAGTGGACTGAAGGGCGGCCCCTGCAGTCAGTCATGTACGATCGATCCGCTTGTCTTGACACAAATTTCAGAACCCTCCACCAGGGACTTGGAAATGTTCGTTTGTATCGATGGCTGAGAGGGTTGATGGCGGTCGTAGAACTGAGAGCTGGGGCTTCAGTCAGTGTCTCCTTTGTGCTGTGGTCTGTGGCTGCCTTTTAAGTACGTCTTCGTGGTAAACACTGGATGTGAGCCTGGGCGGACGGAATGGACGATTGAGGCTCTTAAACGGCAATCACGGGATTTAAAGGTCTGAGTGACAGTGTTTCTTATGGTAGATGTTGTTGTAGTTGGCGATGGTGTATACAGTGAAGACTTGTTCTTAGCGTGCATATAGATTTTTGATCAGCAATACCGATTCGAAAATATAATACTGGCAGTTGTGTTCAGAAGTGTCGTTATTAACTGGCAGTTTTGTTTTCGTTCTTTTATCCGTTCAATTTGCCGTACTCAGTCTCACTGGAAAGGTTGAGTGTACAAATGTGTGCTTGCTAGTTGAATGTCATTTTATTCGTCAGCGCTATGTTTCTACAGATTTGCGGATAATGATTATTAGTGTTAGTGTTTCTTGTAAGTAACACACCATGTGCATGAAGATGACACATAGTAATGACGACGACGACGTAACAATGATGATGATGATGATGATGATGATAATGGTGATGAGGAGAATGTGGAGCAGGACGAGGAAGAGAAGGGGAGGAGGAGGACAAGGAGGAGGAAGAGGAGGACGAGGTTGGTGAGGATTACTATCACAATCATGATGATTCTGATTATGATGGGTTGTTTCTAAGACAATGATGATTGATAGACGTGGTAGACGATGATGATGATGATGATGATGATGATCATGATCATGATGATGATGATTGTGGGGTTACTTTTATCACCACTAAGGTCATTATCTTCCTTCTGAGAAACGAAGTCAACTACTGAGGTCTGAATGAGGAGAAAAATAGTACAACACCCAGTGCGTTGTCATCTTCGTCATCAGCGTCGTTGTCGTCATCATCGTCATCGTGCTCCTCCTCCTCCTCCTCCTGCTCCTCCTCCTGCTCCTCCTGCTCCTCTGCTCCTCCTCCTCCTCCTCCTCCTCCTCCTCCTCCTCCTCCTCATCTCATCATCATCATCATCATCATCATCATCATCATCATGACTACTACCACCACCACCACCACCACCACCACCGCATCATCATCATCATCATCATCATCATCATCATCATCATCATCATCATCATCGTCATCATCATCATGAAATTGTAAAGATGAAGGACGGTAGAAACCAAGGACCTGCTACATTGTTACGTACTGTGAAAACGTGATCGTTTGATTTTCCAGTGTGAAAACTGTGTTAAGATGTTATTACTGTATTGGCTATACATCAAAGAAATAAAAAAAAATATCCTCTCTTATCCATTATCAAGAATGGACATAAAAGAATCTGTGGATTGAGAAATGCTGCCTAATAAGAGTGTATACCTTCTGAGAAAAACGTTCGTATCTTCAGATTATACCTATTCCGTCTATAATAAAGGTCAGCGAACCGCCAAGAGAAACGTAGACAAACGAGTCACAAGACAAAACACGACGCGTTTCGACCTCTTAGGTCTTTTTCAGGCAAGACAAAACAAATAGGACAACGAAGATGAACGAATTTGTTACTTAGCTTTGATCTCTTCACTCTTCAGCGCAAGGCAGGCAGGCCCTCTCTTGGCGGTTCGCTAGCATTTATTTAAGATGTGTTTAGATTTCCGCCTGCAGTCGTCTCACTTTGCAATTAGACCTATCCCGTCTATGTTAATGCAATCAGTGAAATAAAAATGTTGTTCGCCGCCGTTTCTTAATCTGTATCACATTGTCATTTTTAGCTGGTTCGATTTCTTTGCTTTGTTTTGGACTGTTCTGTACACTTTACGTATACTCTTATGCATTTGACTTGGGCTACTATTTCCACCTTAGCCCCCTTCCTAGCTCAGTGCCCATGCTCGCTGCCTTTTTCACGTCCCAACCCTGCTCCACTCTCTTCCTTGGGGTCACGGGCTTTCGTATCTGCGTGCAGAGTGCCAAGCAAGATGAAATTATGATGCTGTGTTTATGAACATACAGGAAAGCCGTTTCCCCGAAGGAAGATGGACAACTAAGGACATAGGACCACAAGGTGACAGCGTTCGTATCATGAAGACTGACGTTAGTATTGGAAGGACGCTTAGTAAACACACCATTGTCAGAGTTACGTATCATCGAACACAATACGCAGATTGTTGCTGTGCTTTGGTGACGTGAATAACACCGATTACATAAAACGGTGCTTCATTTTCAGAGAGATAGAGAAACAGAGACAGAAAGAGACAGAAGAGGAAGACACAATGGCAGGGAAGAGAGAGAGAGAGAGAGTGCCAGTGTCATCATTTAAAATTGTGTCTGCCACATTCTTAATAAGGACTGGAGAACTACATTGATCAAGAAGACTGACTCAGGCTAATATTGGCATACAAATAGTAAGACACATCAAACTATGGACCCAGTGACAATGAGAAGAATGTCCAGGAAAGACCTGTGATCATATAAGCGGTGGGACTGGTACTGACTGTCATTACGGTTTACCAAAGACTAAAGTCACATTTCAATGTGTCTTTAACAGCTCACGATTTTTTAGCGATAGCTAATAACTGTTTGCCTAAAGCAAAAGAATCTTCCATCATTCAAATGGACCGTTAAACTCTATACAAGAGCCACTGGGAGAATTAATTGTACATCTGTTTCCACACTGAAAGTCTGTAGTTACAATGAAGAGATAGTGGTGAAAGTCGGGATGAGAACGCAGCACAGAGAAACATTTGAGGCAGAATAAGCTCCAAACAGTTCAACGAACAATGTCAGTGGACATTTCCAGCCCTGATAGGTTGGGAGTGGGGGGGGGGGGGGGGGGGGGGAGGACAGTTTATTTCAAACACATCATTTATGCAGCCTGCTTTCTATCCTGACTAGAGAACACTTCCGTAAATGCATTTCATCCACGAAATGGAAGACAAACAAATAGACACACAAAAAGAAACACAAAACAGTGATAAATTCCCCCCTCCCTCTACCTCTCTCCTTCAGTTCTCGTAGTAAGCACACCTCTTTTCAGCCCCACCATCAATAAGAGGTGTTTAGTACCTGCTGCTCGGAAAACGAAACGCAAGTCACTTGGCTGTCACTTATGTAAATATGCATAAATCAGAGGTGGGGTTGAAAGTAATTACATGGATGATAAGTTGACTGTGGAAGTGTTTTTCTTTTCTTTAAGTGTCTAATGTTGTCTGACGATGAAAAGACATCACCTAAACCACTGAATTGAGCTGAGCTATCTTGGAAATAGATCTTTTTCTCTGTCTGCTGTCCTTGTTAAGATCAGAGAATATCCTGTGGTGTGCAGCTGTTGAGTAAATATGAACTGTTCCCTGGTTCCTTACGCTAGACACTCGTTATCGCCTGGCAAGTTGGAGACCTTGTCTCCTGCATTAACTTTGTCTCCTTCATATATATCTCTTTCACAAATCTGCATCTAACATATAAGCCGTCACTTGCCATTTGCCACATATCAATCAGCTTGATCTG
>JADBJO010003244.1:249509-252009 GCA_016801955.1 Conus betulinus
CACCATTATACCCCTATCTGTGACAGCATGCATGTGTATCTGTGGGTCTTTTTGCAGATGGCATTGTGCATTCCAAATCCAGTTGTTTGTTTGTGTTGATAGAGGATTCAAGTCCCTCTCCTTATTACGTTCAATAATACCTATTACGCCCTTCTGTTGCTAAAACTGATCCGAAAGGCCAGAGAACACTGTGTTAACAGGATGAATCGCTGTTTGTCTGTCTGTCTGTCTGCCTGCCTGTCTGTCTGTCTGTCTATCTCTATGTATGTATGTGTGAATGTATGTATGTATGTATGTATGTATGTATGTATGTAGGTAGGTAGGTAGGTAGGTAGATAGGTAGGCAGGTAGGTATCTAACCTCGCTCTCTCTCGCTCTCTTCTCTCTCTCTCTCTCTCTCTCTCTCTCTCTCTCTCTCTCTCTCTCTCTCTCTCTCTCTCTCTATGCTACACCTACCTTATAATGCTGTCAACATCGGAATACAAACACAATGACTCCGGCCTACTCTTCAACCCCCACAACATGACAACACACCCCTCCACTTCCATCCCATGTGTCCCCCCCCCCCCCCTCTCTTACCTGACCCCCTTCTTCCTCATAAATGCGAAATGATCAGACCCTACCAGGCTCCGTGTGGTGAAAACAGACCACCTCACCTGTCCAGCAGACCCAGACCTTTGGTGGGTCAATACTGAGGACTTTTAAAATGCGGTTTTCAGTGGACTGAAGGGCGGCCCCTGCAGTCAGTCAGGTACGATCGATCCGCTCGTCTTGACACGAATTTCAGAACCCTCCACCAGGGACTTGGAAATGTTCGTTTGTATCGATGGCTGAGAGGGTTGATGGTGGTCGTAGAACTGAGAGCTGGGGTTTCAGTCAGTGTCTCCTTTGTGCTGTGGTCTGTGGCTGCCTTTTAAGTACGTCTTCACGGTAAACACTGGATGTGAGTCTGGGCGGACGGAATGGACGATTGAGGCTCTTGAGTGGCTGTCACCGGATTTAAAGGCCTGGGCGACATCGTTTTGGTGTGGTACATATGAGCATAAAATTGTTGATTTATATAGTAGAAGACTTGTTTCGTAGTGTTATCGTAGACGACTTCGGCCAGTTACGTTGAATATCCAGGGCAAGCTCGGATCCTGTTGTGTTCTGAAATGTTGTCATAGCTTAGTTATTCATTTATTTATTTATTATTTTTATATATTCATTCATTTATTTATGTATTTATTTTTGTTTTGCTTTCATTGACCTATATTCCAGCATGTCTTTCTGTTTTTTCTGGCTGGATTTGGACTGTTTTTCATACAATGTGTGTGCTCTTTTTTGTTGGTTTCTGGCTACAGGTCCTCCCTCGCGCTTTTCACTCGACATCTGGTCCCGTTCTCCTCAACGGGATCAACATTTTTTAATGCATGCATGTGGTCTCCCGAACAAGAGTAAAAAAAAAAAAAAAAAAGAAAAAAAAGACACGGGTTGCTTATTCACGTGCAAGACGCCGTTTCACCAAGAGAAGATTGATGGCAAGGACATTGGACCACAGTATCGACATTTTCAGCATGAAAAATGACGTTGACGTCAACATTGAGTAGGAGAGGAACGTGTTGTAGACACATCGTTCTCAGTATTCCATCTCTCAGGACTCGTTTACACTGACTGTTTCTGGGATAGTCACGTGACAGATTCCGATGAAGTAAAACCAGGCTTCATTCACACACACACACACACACACACACACACACACTCACACACACACACACACACACACACACACACACACACACACACACACACACACACACGCACACATGCACAAGCATGCATACATGCATCTATACATATATGCATACATACATATATTTATACATACATACTGAGAGAGAAAGGGAGGAGGGAGGGAGAGAGAGGCGGTGGAAGGGAGGGCAGGGAGCAGGGGAGAAGAGAAACGGAGAGGGATGAAGAGAGGGTGCAGTGGCGTGTGTGTGTGTGTGTGTGTGTGTGTGTGTGTGTGTGTGTGTGTGTGTGTGTGTGTGTGTGTGTGTGTGTGTCTGGGAGAGAAAGTTGTGGTGTTGATTGACCCTGGCTGATTAATTTACCTCAAATGCATTCCAGACAGCGTAGCAGCTGTCCAGCGTAAGGAATGGGCACGACCCTGCTAGGTGCCTTGAACTGTTTCCCCCGTGTCACTGATGACCAACAGAAAGACGTCTGTCTCACATTTACAGGAGTTCTGGAATCCCTAGAGACGTGCGCTGACTCGGAGTTTTGATGGTCTTCCTGGCTGAGTGTTTGTGTAGTCAACACACATGCTGGGGGAAGGCTGGTACCTTTCTTTTCACAGCCACGCTCCTCTTGACAGTCACGCTGTCCAAGGACTGGAAATGTCTCCTTTAACATCCATAATTCGTCTTCATACAGGAATAATTTAGTACAGCAATGTTTGGATTCTCACAAAAATCCGCGTGGTTAGCAAAGTGCAGACAAGCCGTGGAGCCGACAGTGA
>JADBJO010003244.1:259509-269509 GCA_016801955.1 Conus betulinus
TTTCCACTTGGTGTAAACAAAGAATTATTTGGTGATTAATAAATATTAATTTAGAATACGCTGGGTTTTACGTCTATTCAGAAAAAGAAAAATGCACATAAAGGTGATATTAAAGGAAGACAGTTGGGTAAAAACCAAACAATGAAAAAACTCCTTGCTAGAATTGCATATGGTCTCAAGTTGATGAGAAAATATAACAACTAAGAGGCACATTAAGCGAGTACAGTAGTTTGAACAGGAGAGGACCCCTTACCCTCTCCTCAAACCCAACCCCATTCTCCTCGTCCCATTTGAATTCCGCAACATCGTAAGACGGGGATGAAGGGAAAGCAGTAGAGGGGAAATGAGAAGGGGGGTAAAAAAAAAGGGAAAAGGAAGCGTGGAAGGAGGACTGAAGTCAACAAGAACAAAAGAAAATAGACGCAAAAGTCGCAAAGAAAAGTCAGAGCAAACCGGGTCGAGGAAGATGGCGGACACATGCCCCCCGCCACGACGAAACGTAAAAGCAAGCGCGCGAAAAACGAAGGGGAAAAAAAAAGGGGGGAGAAAGCGCTCGAGACAAGGGAAGAAAAACGGAGGGGAGAAGGGGAGGGGGAGCGACAAAAGCGCCGGCTTTAGCCTGTTAGGCGAAAGCTGGGGGGGCCTTTATTAAGGTGGGTGGGGGGTGAAAAAAGAAAACAAAAGGAAAAAAGTTGGTCCGAAAACCCGTTGCACATTTCACATGAGATCTAAAGGAAAAGGAAGAAAAGAAAAAAAAAGAACGTTTTCTGCTGCGTGGATCCGCAACACCTTCCCATCGTTTTTTTCCTATCTTTCCCTCCCGTCGTGTCCGAGTCCACCAAGAACGAGGGGGGGAAGGCGCAAGAAGGAAAGACCCTGTCTTAGCTCTCTTTCGCTGTCCAAAAGTCTGTCGTTCTGTTTCTATCCATCTCCTGGGTCGGGGGTGTATCGTGTGCGGGGTCATGGAGAGGAATTTCAATCGATAAAGAAGGGGGAATCTCGTGGTGGGGGGATGGGTCTGTCCGGAGATAAAGAACTTGAATCCCCAAAAGGAAAAAGAAAAGAAACGAAAAGCTGCACTCTGGGAGACGTCGTGAGGAGTCGAAGGATACTAAAAAGTCAGAGTCGTCTTGATGAACGTCTCGGTCTCTGTCTCTGTCCTCTCTCTCGGTCGTGTCCGAATCTTCTCTCAGAGAGCCATCTCAAGTGCTCTCTCAAAGGAGGCGGGGAGTGCGCCTCAAAAAGACAAGAAAAATCGGGGTAACTCCCCTCTCTCGCACGGTCGGTCCTCTCGATCTCAAATCATCTCGTTCACTCGCTCTCGTGAGACCGAAAGGGGGCGACCATATGAGCGAGTGGCGTTTCAAACATGTCGAGAACCGGCAAACCCTGTGTTACTCCAGCACCCTAAACCCTTTAAACCTACACGACAGTCTATGACAAAGTGGGGAAGGGAGACAACTCCACGCGGACGAAAAAACCCCTCTCTACTGACTACCATGTCCCATATGTAGAACCCACCTTCCACGAGATCCCAGCCCGGGAAAAAGAGAATCCCAAGGGGGTCCCGTCAGACCCGCCGCCCGGGGCCTTCTGTACTAACGCTCAACCCTGCGAAATGATCAGACCCAACCGTATGCTGCATGTGTGGTAAGACAGACCACCTCACCTAATCCGCGAGCCCCATCGTTTGTGGGTCAAAAATAAGCTGAGGACTTTTAAAATGCGGGGTTTTTCAGTGCGAAGGCGGGGCCCGGCACGTTGGGATTGTCAGGGGGGGAACAATAGTGACGAGTTCCGAGTCCGTAACTTGGGGTGCAGTATGACACAAATTTCAGACCCTCCACCAGGACTTTGAAATGTTCGTTGTATGATGCTGAGAGGGTTAATGGCGGTCGTAGAACTGATAGCTGGGGCTGTAACATTCATGTCTCCTTTGTGACAATGTAAGTCTGAATGGCACCTTTTATAGTACGTCCTTCGTGTAACCACGTGTGTATGTGAGAAAAAGTTTCCGCGCCGGCCCACCCGCCCTGGGGCCGACGTGAGAGGGTGTGGATTGATATGAGCGCATTAAGAAGACGGCAATCACGGGATTGGGTAGGAAGGTTCTAAGAGTTACAGTGTTTTCTAAATAGTGGGGTGTAGAGGGTAAAAAATGTTGTGTTGTGTGAAAAAGTTTGGTGGTGTCTGCAAATGGAAGTACTTGTTGTCTTAACAGTGGTGCGCTATATAATTTAAATTGATCGCAATACGATTCGAGACTAAATAAAAGTCGGGTCAGTTTGTGTTCAGAATGTCGTTAATTACTGCAGTGTTTGTTTGGCGTGGTTCTTGTGATCCGTTCACTTTGCACGTACTCAGGAAGTCTCCCTAAGGGCAAAGGTGGGGAGGTAGTACGAAATGTGTGGCCGGATGCTAGTTGAAGTGCGTTATTCGTCAGCGCTATGTTTCTACGAGTGATTAAATCGGCGGGATAAATGATTTTGTGTTAGGTAGTGTTTCTTGTAGAGCAACACCAAATGTTCATGCGATGACAATAGTAATGACGACGAGACGTAACAACAATGAGTCTGAGGTGATGTATAAATTTGTGATTAGGTATAATGTGGTAGCATAGGACGAGAGGCGAATGGGAGGAGGCCTGAAGGGGGTACAATGAGGGAGAGAAGGGGGTGGGGACGATGATTGGGTGAGGAGTAACTATCACACAGATCATAGTATGATTCTGATTAGTGATTAGTATGGTTGTTTCTAAGAAGACAGCTAGAGTTGTGGGGATAAGCACATAGATGATGAATAAAGCGGGGGATAATCGATTAAGTGAAGATGATGAGCTAACTGATCATGTGAGTCAAGATCAAGAGTGGTGCAGTGGATGATGAATTGGTGGGTTACTTTTTAGCACCACTAAGTGCCATGGTATACTTCCTTCATGAAAACGACGCAACTACTGATGCTGAGTGCGTGAGAAAATGGTACAAACAACCCGTTCTTGTCTCTATCTTGCGCATCAGACGTCGGTTGTCGTCATCATCGTTCAAGTCGATTCTCGGGCTCGTGCCTCGGCGGTCCGCCAAGCTCTCTCCGCCAGTGCTGAGACCATCCTGCATCCTCACTGCTAACCCCTCCCCTCCCTCCTCCTCCTCCCTCCTCCTACACTCCTAATAAATCATCATCATCAAACATCATCAGCATCAGTGGCATCATCACTCAAGTCGAGGATACTACCACCACCAACCACCACCGCCAACGAGGAAACCACAGGTCAAGTCATCGAGGGTCATACAATGCGATCACATCAGAGTCAGACTAGTCATCATCATCATCCTCGTCATCATCAGAATCCATGAAATTGTAAAATAAGGACAGTGAGAAAGCCAAGGACCTGCTGACTTGGTTACGTACTGGACGAACGATCATCGTATGATTTTCCAGTGGAAACACGTGTATAAAGATGTTATAAATAAACTGTGTCGTGAATGGCATTAGACTCAAAATAAATAAAAAACAGTATCTCGCGGTCTCGGCATTAATGCCAGGATGGACAGAAAAGAATCTGTGGTAATTTGAGAAATGCGGCCTAATAAGAGTGTATACCTTCTGAAAAAAAAACACTAAGATTCGTGATCTTGCAGATTGCTACCTATGATGCGCGTCTATAAGTCAGGGTCAGCGCACCGCCAATGAGAAGCGTAGACAAACGATTCGACAGACCGACGAACGGAACGACTCGTTGATTCGTGGACCTCGTAGAAGTCGGTTTTCAGGGCAGAAAGAGACAAATAATGGACAACGAAGATGAACTAATTTGTTACTGAGCTTTGATCTCTTCACTCGTATGCCGCGCAAAGGCGTCAGGCCCTCGTGCTATGTGCAAAGTATCCCTAACATATCCCTTTATAAGATGTGTTTAGATTCCGTCTGCATTCAGTCTCACTTTGCAGCACTTATAAAGACCTATCCCTATACTAACAAGGGGGGTAGTTTAATGCAGGGCAGGAAGAAAGGAGCAGAGTGTAAATATTGTTCGGCCAGCCGTTCTTAAAAAATCTGAGTCACAGTGGTGTCGGGATTTTGGTAGGTGCTGTTGATTTACTTTGCTTTATCACCTTTATTGGAAACTGTGATGAATACAGTACACTTTACGTATACACATCAGGTCATGAAAACGAGCATGACTACGCGGGCGAGTACAAAAAGATATGTCCACGGCTTCAGAACCTAACCCAATTGCCTTCGGCTCAAAGTGCCCATGCTCGCTGCATGTTTCACGTCCCCAACAGCGACAAACTTCTCCAGCTGCTCTTCATTGTGGGATCAACGGGGCCTTAACGTGTAGCTGCGTGCAGAGGTGCCTAAGCAAGGCGAAAGTGGACATTATGTCATGGTGGGGGTTTAGGGGTGACGCAGTACAGGGGGGGAAAAGAGAAAAGCCGTTTCCCCGGCCTGAATGGAATGGACCACTAAGGACATAGACCGATAAAAAGTGACAATCGTAAATCGTATCATGGAAGAGCTGTGACTGTGATGCGTATGTCGGCAAGGGAGGCAAGCGTGATTAAACATACCATTTGTCAGAGTGATCGTATCATCGAACACATACGCAGATGGTTCCTTGTGTCTTATGGTGCTGAAATAACACGATTACATAAAACTGTGCTCATTTTCGGACATATAAGAACGGGAAGCAGGCAAAGACAAAATAAAAAGAGGAAAAGACCACAAGAGAAGAGAGACTGGAAGGCCAAGGGGTGAGGAGTAGGAGGGAAGGGAGGGTGTGGCTAGAGGTGGGGATAGGTCGAGCCAGTGGGTTCATGGAAGCATGTGGTGAAACAACTATAATGGGCTGATAGCCTTCAAACGCTGAAAGAAAGGGGCTGCCTGCGTCCGCACACAAGGACCCAGATGCTGAAAAAGACCGGTAAAACCAGTGATGAACAAACGAGACGTGACTGTCAAAACTGTGTCGTCAAGAGGAAATAAAATTGGCCAGTACAACGAGGGATAGAAATGGAGTCAAAGCGAAAAGCAAAAAAGGAAAAAGGGAAAAAGTCGCAAAGACTAGTGTTGAACCAACCGCAGGCTTACAAATTATAAGAATGCCATATACACGGACTGGCCATGTTAAATCACAATAGAGATAGGCGTTGGAGGGAACTGAAGAAAATAGGCTGACCTGTCCGATGTAGCGGTTACTAATGACAAAGGTGCACGCTTTCATTGTGTTAAAAAAAATCTTGACTACCACTGCGCGCAATGTCTTCACGGGGGAAGTGGTGTGGTAGCGATAGGCTAATAAACAAGTTTGCCATAAAGCAAAAGAACTGTCGCATCATTCAAATGGACCGTGGTAACCTCTGTCCACCGACAATGAGGGACCACTGGAGAAGAATTTAATTTTTGGTGGTTGACAGATCTGATGTCACGCTCTATTGAAGTCTGTATACGTTTTGCGCACACACGAAAAGAAAACGAGGGTGGAAAGATTGAAATTCGGGGGACTGGGGGGGGACCCAGTACCACCAGCAGCCAACATGGCAACTGCGGCACAAGCCAACAATAGCATAGCAAGAAGCAGAATAATCTCCAACACAGTCATGGGGGGGCGAAAGGCAGACATGTACGTGCTAGACATTAACTTACCAGCCCTGACTACGGATTTGGGAGTGGGAATGTTGGGGGGCGACAGTTTTTATTTCAAACCATCATTTCTGCAGCCTGCTTTCTCATCCTGACTAGAGCACAGCTCTAGGGAATCCTGCGCAGGGTGCATGTTCAGGCTTCACAAAATGTAAAAGCACAAAGTAGACAGGCACAAGAAGAATCGCACCGAAGGACAGTGTAAAAAGTTTGGAGGGGTGTCCTTCTTTGAATCCCCCTCTTGCTACTTCTAAAAGCCACCTGTTTATAGAGTCGGAGTCCGGGGGTCATCCTAAACTCTATCCATATCAGTTCTCGTAAGTAAGCACAACCTCTTTTCAGCCCCACCATCAATAGAGGGTGTTATAGTACCTGCGGCTCGTAAACAAACGCAGTCCACAGATTGCTGATCCACTTCATGTAAAGTGCATAAAGCGCGGGTTGTTGAAAGTAATTACTGGATAATAAATGTGGAACTGTGGGCAGGTATTTGCTTATGTTTCTTATAAGTGTCTAATGTTTTGATCATGGAACGGATGAAAAGACAGCATTAGCCGTAAACGCAAAAAACTGAACTGAGCTGAGCTAATCTGTAAAATAGAACTTTTTGATCGTCTGCTCTGGTTGCCTTAGATAAGAAGTCAGACTGGGAATATCCTGTGGGTGTGCAGGCATGTTAGACAGTAAGTTGACCTAAGTTCACCTGTCAAGGGGTTCCTTACAGCTATAACAAACTCTGTTATCGTGCCTGCAAGTTGGAGACCTTGTCTCCGCAAGGTTGAACTTGTAGTCTCCTGGTCATTTATCTCTTTCCAAATCTGCATCTCACATATAAGAACACACTATACACTTATAGGCCAATTTGGCCCAGCAATAGCAATCAGCGTTGAGAAATGAGTACGAGGAATACACTGTAAACGCACGAGCTAGCGTGGGTGGTCGCTGGTCATCAGATACGAATCTGAAAGTACTCCGTAATCTCGCGTACAGATATGTAGGCATGCATTCAGACTCGTCACGAGTGTTTGCTAGATCATTGATATCCATTTAGTGAAATACATAATGGGCTGGTGGACTGGCAGAATAAATTTACATCCTGTAGCATATGCTGCGCATTAAGTTTCTGAAACATAAACATTGTTTGAGTGATGAACTGGGGGTAGTCTGATTTCGCGTGGGATTTTAGGAGCCAAACGTATGCTTCAGATAACAACAACATTGGTGGTGTTTAAATACCGTACTTTCGGGAAGAAAACCTCGAGTACAACCGTGGTTATCGAAATATCACGGAAAGGGAACTGTGCTGTGACAGAAACAATAAAGTAGTCAGAGTAATTGGAAACCCTCGTCATTTGATGCGTTTAACTGTGTAGTCCCAAAGCCTGACTGATTGTTCGTGTCAGGGTAGGATTGGGTGGGGTCACAATGCATGAACGAAATGCAGGGCCAGATAACTCATACCGAGTTGTTAGATATACAACGTCTCAATAGATCAGGAGAGATCACAGCAAACCAGACGCGTCCCCACACACGCCGGTCATCAGCACAACGAAACAAACCCCAGGGCCACATGACGAACCTCCATGAAAGCGACATAGTTCCGCATATACAAAACAGATCACTACACTAAAGTTGATTGAATTCATGGTCCCTCGAGTCGCGTGCCCACAATCTTAAACTCCTGTGTCACCAGTGCTGACCTAGCGCTAAGTTAGCCACAGAGACGGCATTCTGTTATGCATATAGACTTAGTCCTTTTCACTTCAACCCTGACAGAGTCATGACCACGCAGATCATCAACCATTCAGACCCAATCCATTCTCCGGAGTACATCTGGGACAACGAATCTTGGGGTCTCCGTACATATTATCAACCGCTCTGGAACCCACGCTGTGTGTATATGGGCTCAAGGAATGGTTTAACCAAATGATTCCCGGGTGGAGACAAGCGATGGAAGTGAACGAGACAGCTCCGTCCCTTAGAGTGCATGACTGTCAAGGGAAGTGACTCTATATAAGATGTTCCCAGCCTCCCACCTCTTGTCTTGACCAATAAGCGTTCGAACCTGACAGACCATCACACTACGTCAGCCCCCGCACTTCTCTAGGGACACAAAAACAAAAAAACCCTTGTCATTGTGAAGGTGGCCTTTGTGAGATCATCCGTCCACATGTGGAGTAATCCGGGAGACATAAAAGGGTTCTGCTTATTTCTTATTCTGGACACTTTGCTAAGCTGTCTGGAATACCATCTCAGCTAAATTAATCGGCCACAGTCAGTCCTAAAGCTCTCTCTCGTCTCTCTCTCTCCTCTCTCCTCTCTCTCTCTCTTCTCTCTCTGTGTGCCTGTCTGTCTGTCTGTCTGTCTGTCTATCTGTCCTTCTGTCTATCTGTCTGTCTGTCCTCTCTCTCTTTCTCTCATGTCTGTCTCTGTCTCTGTCTCTCTCTCTCTCTGTCCGTCTGTCTGTCTGTCTGTCTGTCTGGTCTGTCCTCTCTCTCATCCTCTCTCCTCTCTCTCGCTCTCTCTCTCTCTCCTAAATCTTTGTCTCTATTGTCCCCACCATCTCACAGGTGGGTTTCCCTGTCTGTCGGTCTGTCTGTCTGTCTGGTGTCTCTGTCTGCGGTCTGTTCGCTTTCCATGTCTGCCTGTCGGCGTACAGGCTGCATGTCCTGTCTGTGCTGTCCTGGCTGCTGGGTTCCCATGCTGCTCTTGTCTGGGCTGGTCTTGGTGATCTGGGGCTGTCTGGTGAGCCCTCTCTCTCGACTCCCATCTTCTCCTCGTCCCCCTCTCTCCTTCTTAGCATCCGGCTTTCTCTCCTCTCTCGCGGTCTCTCCTCCTCTCTCTCTCTCTCTCCCTCTCTCTCCTCTCTCTCTCTCCTCTCTCTCCCCCCCTCGTCTCTCTTTCTCTTTTCTTTTCTATTTTTTGTTCTGTCCTCAACCCCCCCTCTTCTTTTCTTCACTGTCTCCCTTTCATTCCCTCACCTCTTATAATTTAATCTTTCTTTTATATTGTTCTCTAGATATGGCCCTCACATTTGTCTGTGCTTACAGGAAAAGAGAGAGCGAAGAGAGAAGAGAGAGGAGGAGAGACAGAGGAGGAGGGAGGGAGAGATTTGCGTGAGGAGAGGGAAGAGCGGCGAGAGCGACACCCACACACACCCACCACGAGGGACACAGAGACACACAGAGACAGTTTGGTACCACACACACTTGAGTGATGTATTGGTGGATAGGGATCATGACTAGCGCGCGGCGCGGCAGGCTAGTCCACGGATTACCAACACACCACAACACACTGTTTCTGACACACACACACACACCCCTATTTCCACCCACACTTCCACACCGTCTTGTGACGCACAAAGCACGAATTAGCCCACAGTTCTCGCCCGCACGCACGCACGCAGAAAAGAAACACAGACATGTATTGTAGGGAGTTCCTTTATCAGGCTTTGACGACAGGAAAGAGTTCGAGTCTGTCTAAAACTTTCTTTCTAGTCAGAGGGGTTACCAATGTACACATCAAAGGAAGCAGAGTGGGGTCTGTCACTGGACCGGTCTGTTGTAAGATCTCTCTATCTCACGCCCTATCTCGCTGCTCTCTCTTCGTTCGCCTCTTTTCTTTCTGTGTCAGTGTTGTTCTGGATATCACCGTGGTTCTCGAGAATTAGTCTGTTAGTTTCGAATCATTTCTTTCTTTCTTTTTCTTTCTTTCTCTATTCTTTCTTTATCTTCTCTTCGCTCGGTGCTGGGGGAGGGGGTCTCCTTGGGGGTTTTCTAGCCCCCTCATGCTTCCCTCTTTCTATGTCTCCTCTATCTGTCTGTCTGTCTTTCTGGCCTTTGGGGTTCTGTTGTCTCGCCTCTGTCTGCTCTCTCTCTCCTCTCTCTCTCTCTCTATACCCTCTCTCTCTCTCTCTCCTCTCCTCTCTCTTCTTCTACTCTCACAGTACAGTGTTCCTGCACAGTGTTGAGTCACGTGCGTGTGCATCGCTTCGAGAATTCTCTTTCAACCACTCCACTGTTCTAGTTCGATTACGTCATCTCTTCTGCCTCTCTCTCTCTCCCTCTATCTCCGTCTCCCTGTCTCTCTCTCTCTCCTCTACGCATTCTCTTTCCTCCCTCCGTCCCAGTCTTTCTCTTTCTTTCCCTTCGACCCTCCCTACCCTCGATCTCTCCCCTCTTCAACTCCTCCTCCATCCCTCTCGTCTATCCTCCATCTGTCTCTGTGTCCATCTTTCGCTCTTCTTCTCCTCTTTCTCTGTCCTCGGTCTGTCTGTCTGTCTGTCGACTCTCTCTCTCGCTCTCTCTCCTTCTCTCGCTCTCTCTCTCCTCCTCTCTCTTAAATCCTCTTTACTCGT
>JADBJO010003244.1:287009-289509 GCA_016801955.1 Conus betulinus
AATAAACAAAAGTCCATTTCCCGTATGTGCTTCTGCGAAAGATCCAATGCACATTTTCCATAAGTGCGTTTGTGAATGAACCAAATCACAGGGATCACGAAGACAGGCTGTAATCCAAACAGTACCTTTTTTTTTTCCAACATCGCAGTGCAAAATCAGTGTATTACATTCAACGCAGATTGGGTGTGCTGTCTTCACTGAGATCTATGAATTGTGTGCTGTACAAAAGAACTGATAGCTGCCTCCCCTCTCTCTCCTTTCAGCTACAAACACAAAATGACAGGGTATGACCCTTTCCGACTCAACGTCCGATGTGTGAAAAGAGAAAGAATGAAGAAAGAGGCGGAGAACGGGTCGATGAGGGAAGAAGTGGTAGGATGAATAGTTAGCCTGGTAACTGCCCAGCAAAACGCCAGTGTCACAACGTCATCCTGGACACACATAAAACACCCATGCACGTGAACACCGGAATTCACAACTAACTGAATGATGACAGGGTCATCAGCAACAGGAACCCATGCACCATCGATCATAACATTTGAAAAAAAGAAACGATGGAGCTTGGGAAAACTGGTCTGAAAAATCAGCTATACATATTGGACTTCTTTATTCCCTGAAAAAAAAACATGTGTAAGGTGGGTAATTAAACCTGTTTAAGGTGGATAATGAAACGTGCTTAAGGTGGGTAATGAAACATGTTTAAGGTGGGGTAATGGCACATGTTTAGGGTGGGTAATGAAACATGTTTAAGGTGGGTAATGACACATGTTTAAGGAGGGTAATGAAATATATTTAAGTTGGGTAATGAAAGGTTTAAGGTCGATAATGAAACATGTTTAAGGTGGGTAATGAAACATGTTTAAGGTGGGAATGAAACATGTTTAAGGTGGGTAATGGCACATGTTTAGGGTGGGTAATGAAACATGTTTTAAGGTGGGTAATGACACATGTTTAAGGAGGGTAATGAAATATATTTAAGTTGGGTAATGAAACGGTTTAAGGTCGTAATGAAACATGTTTAAGGTGTGGTAATGAAACATGTTTAAGGTGGGAAATGAAACATGTTTAAGGTGGGTAATGGCACATGTTTAAGGTAGGTAATGAAACGTGTTTAAGGTGAGTAATGAACATGTTTAAGGTAGGTAATGGCACATGTTTAAGGAGGGTAATGAAACATGTTTTAAGGTTGGTAATGAAACATATTTAAGGGGGGTCATGAAACATGTTTAAGGTGGGTAATGACACATGTTTAAGAAGGGTAAAAAACATGTTTAAGGTGGGTAATGAAACGTGTTTAAGGTAAGCAATGACACATATTTAATGTGGATAATGAAATATGTTTTAGGTGGGTAATGAAACATGTTTAAGGAGGGTAATGAAACATGTTTAAGGTGGGTAATGAAACATGTTTAAGGTGGGTAATGAAACATGTTTAGGAGGGTAATGAAATATGTTTAAGGTGGGTAATGAAACATGTTTAAGGTGGGTAGTGAAATGTGTTGAAGGTGGGTAATGAAACATGTTTAAGGTGGGTAATGAAACATGTTTAAGGTTGGTAATGGCACATGTTTAAGGGTGGGTAATGAGACATGTTTAAGGTGGGTAAGGAAACATGTCGAAGGTGGGTAATAAAATATGGTTTAAGGTGGGTAATGGCACATGTTTAAGGTGGGTAATGAGAACATGATTAAGGTGGGTAAGGAAACATGTTTAGGTGGGTAATGAAACATGTTTAAAATGGGTCATGAAACATGTTTAAGGCGAATAATGACACATGTTTATGGTGGGTAATGAAACATGTTTAAGGTAGATAATAACACATGTTTAAGGCGGGTAATGAAAACATGTTTAGATGGGTCATGAAACCATGTTTAAGGTGGATCATGAAAACATGCTTAATGTGGGTAATAAAACATGGCAGGGTGCTGAGATGGCATGTGGAGCTGGTGTCACCGAAATGGTGCTCTCCCTTTAAAAAGTCTCTGCTCGAACATCTGGTCTCTAGTCCAGCTCGCCTCGATTCTCCGACCCCAGCAGGCTTAGTGCAGTGACAACAGACTGCTTCACCTGTCTGGCAGTTCCAGACCCCGGGCGAGTCAATACTGATGCCTTTGAAAGGCGGTAGTCACTGAACTGAAGACTAGCCCCAGCAGTCAAGTCATGTGCTATCGATCTGCTTATCTTCGAACGGATTTCAGACCCCACCCCCCCCACCCCCCCACCCCCAGCGCCCCCCTCCCCCCTCCATCAGGGATCTTGGTATTGATGGTTGAGAGGGTTGATGGTGGGTCGTAGAACTGATAGCTGGGGCTTCAGTCAATGTTTTCTTTGTGCTGTGGTCTTTGGCTGCCTTTGAAGTCCATCTCGGTAGTGACCGCGGGATGTGAGTGTCGTGGGGAGGAATGGACCATTAAGGTTTTGGAAATGGCTGTCTCTAGATGAGAAGGTCTGGGTGGCGGTGTGTTGGTGTGTGTTTAGCATTGCTGTGGAAGTCGATGAG
>JADBJO010003244.1:292009-302009 GCA_016801955.1 Conus betulinus
ATGTGTGTGTGTGTGCGTGCGTGCTTTTGTGTGTGCGTGCGTGCGTGCGTGCGTGTGTGCGTGCGTGCGTGTGTGTGTGTGTATGTGTTGCATGTGTGTGTGTGTGTGTGTGTGTGCGTGTGTGTGTGTGTGTATGTGTGTGTGTGTGTGTGTGTGTGTGCACTCTCATTAATGCCTTTTAAGAGAAGAGGGAGGGAGGAAGGGAGAGGAGAGAGAGGGGGGGGGAGAGATTTACAGACAGAGAGGAGACAGAGAGAGAGAGAGAGAGAGAGAGAGAGAGAGAGAGAGAGAGAGAGAGAGATTTAGAGACAGTCGAGACAGACAGACAGACAGACAGACAGAGGGTTCTAGGATAGACTCTAGCTGATTGAGAGAGAGAGAGAGAGAGAGAGAGAGAGAGAGAGAGAGAGAGAGAGAGAGAGAGAGAGAGAGAGAGAGAGAGATTTACAGACAGTCGGACAGACAGACAGACAGAGACAGACGGTTCTAGGATAGACTCTGGCTGATTAATTTAGCTAAGGTGGCATTCCAGACTGCGTAGCAACTGTCAAGAAAAAGGGATAAGCAGGGGCCTTCTATGCTTTGAAGACTGCTCCCTAGTGTGACTGATGGCACACCAAAGGTCTGTCTCACAAGCGCAAAGTGTTCCTGTATCCCTAGAGAAGGACTGTGATTGTGGAAGATTTGAACGTCTGGTTTAGAGCTGCATTCCCTTGGCAGTCCTGAACTTAAGGGATAGAGATGTCTTGCACCCTCCCATGACAAGTCCTCACGACAGAAATAACTGGGCAAGCAGTGTATGAATCCCCACAAGACAGTGCGGTCACCAAGCCGTTGACAAACCGTGCAGGAGACAACATTCGTTGTCTTCATTTGTCTTGATGTTCTCGGGAACCTCTGGAGAATGGAAGTCTGAATGGCTGATCTGGGGCCAGACTCTAGTCAGGGTGACGTGCCAGACTAAGTATAATGAAAGCAGACTGCCTGTCCCTGTGGGCCATCACGTGCTGAGCGAGTGCTGGTGACACAGAGGTTTTAGATGTGGTCACTCGACTGAAGGGCAATGTGTTCAGTCAGCAGCGCGGCATTGATCTGTCTGTGATGGAGAGGTTTTTAGAGACCTCTCCAGGGACTGAGCGTCTCTGTTAGTACTGATGATTCATGGGTCCTGATGTGGATGTACATAGTATTGTCAGCTGTTCAATTAATAACTAGTAGATTGGAAGGCACGTTTTGCTGTATTGTCAAACAAATGCACTGGACATAATTTCGTACCAGTACCGCTTCGAGTAGTAATTCAGGCACAGATCCAAATAAATGCTTTACAACAATGTTAATGTTATGCTCTTTGAACATGATCTAGATTATATCTATGGTTGTGAATGTTGCTGCTGCTGTTTCCAGTTCGCAATGCATTCAAGGGAACTGATCTGTAATAGATGCCACAGAATAGGAGGCACGCGTGGATTTGTCCTACAGAGAAGTAGGCAGAGTTAAAGAGAGAGGCAAGATATTCAGCCCGGCACGTAAGAGTACTATTTTCTAGTGCAGAAAACTAAAAGGAAATGTTATATTTGATGAACAGTTGCTGACCAGACATCAGATTTCTCTCTGTTGATCAGAAACGGTAGGCAGAAAGGAAAAGTGTTTCTTAGATCTTCAAACGATGCGTTCGGTTTTCCACGCACCTGATGTCGAGCATTGCTGATTGTGGGACAGAAATGTCTTGCACTGAAAAGGGATTGGTTTCAAAACCACGATGGCTGTGTGCAGGGATGTTGCATTCTTTCGCTGACATGTGATCACAGTTATTTGATTTGGTAAATAATCCGGCTCCCTGTACGCTTCGCCCAGTTCGGAACAACTCGGCCTCAAAACACTCCAGGCTGATAGAACGTAGGTCTGGCCTTGCGTCCTTTGGTGAAGTACTGCCATTGCCACTGCCTCACCTTTGGTGCGGACAGTGTGATAACAAGCTAAATACATACACTGTGGAATATGAACATTGCGGCCAGCCTGACAGACAGACAGACAACATCAGGACAGACAAATGGACTGACAGGCAGGTGGATAAACAGACAGACAGACAAACAGATAAAAAGACGAAAACACAGACAGTAATAGAAATTAAAAAGACACGACCAGACAGACAGACAGGTAGATAATCAGACAGTCAGACGCAGACAATCAGACAGACAGACAAATTAAAAGACAGATAGAGAGAAATGGGGGAGGTAGATAGATAGATAGATAGAGAGAGAGAGAGAGAGAGAGAGAGAGAGAGAGAGAGAGAGAGAGAGAGAGAGAGAGAGAGAACAGTTGTGGGATTGACTCTGGCTGATTAATTTAGCTACGGTAGCATTCCAGACAGCGCCGCAACTGTCCAGAATAAGAAATAAGTAGGAACCCGCGGTGCTTCGGACATTGTCCCTCCTGTGACTGATGGCGCAACGAAGGTCCTTCTCACAAACACAAGTGTTTTTGTATCCCCAGAAAAGTGTGGGGAGTTTTGATGGTCTTTCTGCTCGACAGCTTCTCTAGTCAACACAAGTGGTGGTGGAAGCTTTGAACGTCTCGTCTAGAGCCACGTTTCCTTCAATTGACAGTCATTATCTCCGGGATAGAGATGTCTCGTTCACTTCCATGAGTAGTCTTCACACACACAGATAGAATTTGGCTAACCAGTGTTGGAGTCGACGCTCAACACAGCTTGGTTGACCGAACTGTTGACAAGCCATGCGGGAGACAGGAATCGTCGCTTGACGAACTCGGGAATCTCTGGAGAATGGAGGTCTCAATGGCTGATGTCTGGCCAGGCTCTGTCAGGGTGGAGTGCCAGATTAAGTATAATGAAAACAGACTGCCTGTCTCTGTTGGCCACTGCGTGCTAGGTCAGCACTGGTGACACAGGGGTTTAAGATGTGGTCACTGGATTGAAGGCAATGAATTCAGTCAACAGTGTGGCACTGAGCTGCTGGTAATGGAACAGTTTTCGGACCTCTCCAGGGACTGGATATTCGTTAATTCTGGTTGTTTATGGGTTATGGTGTGGCTGTACTCAGTATTGTAAGCTTTTCCATTAATAACTATCAAATGTGGACGGGCGCGTTTCACTGTAATTGTGAAACAACCAGTTGGACATTATTTCGTACTAGTACCGCTTCGAGCACCAATCTATACAGACACAGATCCAAATAAACGCTTTACAACGATGTTTAGTGCTAAACGGATTAAGCAGGATCTTTATGGTGGTAATGGTTGTGAATGCTTGAACGTGATTTTGATGATATCGATGGTTGTGAATTTCGCTGCCGTTTTCAATTCTCATTGAAAATCAAAGGGAATCATCTGCAATGGATGGCAAGTCACAGAATAGGAGATAGATGTGGATACTGTAAATGAAGGGCAATGACGAAGATAGATTTAAAGCGACAGGCAAGGTATCCAGCCCGACACGTAGGTAGTAAGAGTGTCTAGTGCTAAAAGGAAATTTCATGTTTGATGGACAGTTGCTGACCAGATATCAAATTTCTCTTACATTGATCAGAAACAGTAGGCAGGCAGAAAAAGTGTTTCCCAGACCTTCATGCAATGTGTTCGGTTTCCCATGCACCTGATATCAAAGATCGCTGATTGTGGGACAGGAAAACTCTCGCACTGAAAACGGATTGACGACATTCCACAAGGACATTTACAGAACCTGCAGCGTGGAGTCTGGCAGTGACACGGGAGATAACTGGTGGACATCTTTTAAAGACGTTGCTGGCCAGCCTTTCTCTCTTCAGGCTGAAGAGTACACGTTGAATCTGTGTCTTCGAACATAAACAATGGAACTTGAAGAAAGTAAATCAGCAGGAATGGAGAGAGAGAGAGAGAGAGAGAGAGAGAGAGAGAGAGAGAGAGAGGAGAGAGAGAGAGAGAGAGAGTCATACAGACAGACAGTCAGAAAGACAGAGGCCATTGTGAACGACCCTACCTAATAAAACTTGCTGAATTAGCATTCCAGACAGTGCGGCAGTTAACCATACTAAGAAATGAACATGTTGATACTCTGTGCCATGAAGAGTGCCCCTGCACATGTAATCCAAAAACAGACGACTTGCCAACAATTACACACACCCAGTGACAACTTCGGAGGTTAGGGAGATGTATACGTTTTCCCCAGCATTGACTACCTGCTTTTGTCGACAGAACTTTAGTCAAAACGGGTGAGAACTTCTTGTCCTAAGTCAAACACGTTCTGCCAGCCATGCTGTCTGTGGCAGGGATGTTGTATTCCCTACCCGACACGTAAGCATAGATGATTTTATTTGGCAAATAATCCAGCTCCCTGCAGACTCTGCCCGGTTGGGTGCAGCTCGGCCTCAAGTGCTCCAGGCTTACGGAACGTAGGACTCGCCTTGCGTCCTTTGGTAAAGTACTGCCATTGCAACTGTCTAACCTGTAGAACAGACAGTAGTACAGACAGTGTGATAACAAGCTTAAGACAAAAACTATGGAAGACAAACATTGTGGTCAGGGCACACAGACAGACAGACACATGGACATACGAATGGAGGGATGGACAGTCAGGTAGACAGACAGATAAAGACAGGAAAACACACAATGATAGAAAGGAAAGAAACCCACAGATAGACAAACAGACAGACAGACAGACAGACAGACACAGAAAGATCTCTGCCACAAACACAAGTGTTTCTTGTATCCCCAGAGACGCGTGGGGAGTTTTGATGGTCTTTCTGCTCCAGCGCTTCTTGTTAAGTCAACGCAAGTGGTGGTGGAAGTTTCGAACGTCTCGTTTAGCGCCACGTTTCCTTCCCTTGACAGTCATGCACTCCCGGGAGAGAGATGTCTCGTTCACTTCCATGAGCAGACCCCACACAGATAGAATGTGGGCTAAGCAGTGTTGTTGTGTCTGCACAAAACACAGCGTGGTTACCGAGCAGCAGACAAGCCGCGCGGGAGACAGGATTCCTCGTCTTGACGAGCTCGGGATCTCTGGAGAAGGCAGGTCTGAATGGTTGATCTTGGGCCAGACTCTAGTCAGGGTGCAGTGCCAGACTAAGTATAATGAAAGCAGGCTGCCTGTCCCTGTGGGCCACCACGTGCTGAGTGAGTGTTGGTGACACAGGGGTTTAAGATGTGGTCGCTAGATTGAAGGGCAATGAATTCAGTCAACAGTGTGGCGAGCGCGCGCGCGCACGCACACACACACACACACACACACACACACACACACACACACACACACACACACACACACACACACACACACACAGAGTCACTCACACACACACACACACACACACACACACACACACGCGCGCGCGCGCGCGCGCGCGCGCGCGCGCGCGCAGAGAGAGACAGAGAGAGAGAGAGAGAGAGAAGAGAGAGAGAGAGAGAGAGAGAGAGATGTGTGTGTGTGTGTGTGTGTGTGTGTGTGTGTGTGTGTGTGTGTGTGTGTGTGTGTGTGTGTGAATGACCCTAACTAATGAAATTCGACTAGATAGCATTCTTAACAGCTAGCTGTGGTTATCCATAATAAAATGAACAAAATGAACTTGTTGACACTGTATGTTACGAAGTGTTTCCTAGTGCTACTAACAACAACCCAGATAGGTGCCTGCCTTGTTGACAATCTTATGCACCCAGGGAGAACTTTTGGAAGTGAGGAAAATGTATGGTAATCCCCCCCCCCCCTTCCCCATAACCACCCTAAGTAACTTTGATTAAAATCACTGAGAACTTTGAGTTCTAAGTCACACTTGTTTTGCCAGCTTTGCGGTTTGAGGACAGCGCTGTTTCGTTCCCTGGCCGACTCCCCGGCACGGGAAATTTATGTGGTAAGTAATCCAGCTCCCTACACACTTCACCCACCTTGGAACAGCTCGGGCATTAAGAGCTACCAGGCTAACAGAAAGTAAATCTCCCCCTTGTGTTGTTTGCTGAAGCTACTGCCGTTGACCTAATCTGCACTACAGATAGTGCAGGAGCAAGCCTGGACCAATACTGTGGAAGATAAAACACTGTTGGTTTCTTGTGTACCAACGTGTCTCTTGGGAAGCGGGAAGCGGGGAGGTTAAACAGTTGGGTTTGGGCCAGAGGCAGTTTATCTGAAGGGCTGGACTAAACATTATGAAAACAGACTGCCTCGCTTTATAACAGAGAGAGAGAGAGAGAGAGAGAGAGAGAAGAGAGAGAGAGAGAGAGAGAGAGAGAGAGAGAGAGAGTGGAACGAAAATAGTTAACGAGGGTCTAAAGTTAATCCTGGCTAGTTACATGTTGCGCTCGCCCCTTTGCAGAGAGAGAGACAGAGAGAGAGGAGAGAGAGAGGAGGAGAGAGAGAGAGAGAGAGAGAGAGAGAGAGGAGAGAGAGGAGGGAGGGAGGGAGGGAGGGAGGGAGAGAGGGTGCAGGGATATCTCTTGGTCAAACACCAGGGACTTTGGGTTTTTGATGGCAGTCATCAGACTGATTGATGTGTGTGGTCAGTTCCGAGTATCATCGATCTCTTTGTGATGAAATGGCTTTCGTCACACACACCACACACACACACACACACACACACACACACAACACACCCACACACACACACACACAACACACATTACACACACACACAATACACACACACACACACACACACACACACACACACACACACACACACATAGACACACCACACACACACACACACACACACACACACACACACACACACACACATACACACACACACACACACACACACACACACACACACACACACCACACACACACACACACACACAACACACACTCACTCATTCACTCACGACGCCCACCCACCACCCTACCACCCACCCAGACCCTCCCAACGCTTATCCAATAGGGCTTGAAACCGTCGGCTAGCACTGATGGTTGTACATTTTGATATGCTCCTACAGCCTGTATTATTAGCTAGTTTTATTGTATAATGCTTTCTATGTGCAGTGTCTCCTCCTCCTCCTGTTTTTTTTTTTTTATAATCGTACATGTAGCTGCAGACTTTTAGTGTAGGAACGGATCGGACGATTATTTTGAGTAGAACGGTTGAAATCATTCATTAAAGTGTCAGAAAGATTTTTTTTTTTTTTTTTTTTTTTTTCTTTTTTCAGGAGGGGGTTGGGGTGGGAGAGGAGGCTATGGGAGAGATCGACGGCTATGACCACTATTGCTCCCGGAAAATGCTTCGCTGATATGCTGTTAAAAGTGCGTGAATGCAGCTCTAGACTTTTGTCAAACATAATGTTATCGAAAAACCAGCCTTGCTGCTTTATGGTCTAAAGCGTCCCCATGATTTTCGTCCCCCGCTGTCGCTGGATTCATAGTTTCGTGTGTTACCCACTCTTGTGTCCGAATTTGCTTTTTTGGTTTTAAGTTTGCTGTTAGTAAGATGACCTCAATTAGTGAAAAATCCAGTCGCTGTTATCAATGTGTCATTTCTTAAATAAAAAAAAAGGTTTGGATCAGTCTCGAAGATTTGTTATGTAAAACGCCAGAGAGAGAGAGAGAGAGAGAGAGGAGAGAGAGAGAAGAGAGGAGGAGAGAGAGAGAGAGAGAGAGAGAGAGAGAGAGAGAGTCCACTAAACACAACAGACAGACAGACAGACAGACAGACGGACAGAGGACAGAGAGAGAGCAGCGCTTCGGCAGTGTGTGATGGCTTAGCTCTGTTTTGGGTCAGGATAGCAGCAGCAGTAAAACTGTAGTTATTGCTGCTCCTAAGTGGTAAAGTGTTTTTGCTTTTTTCGTTTTTCTTCACTGTCGTTGTTGAAATGCAACTTGCAATATTGAGCATGTGCGAGTGTGCGCTTGTGTGTGTGCGTGTGTGTGTGTGTGTGTGTGTGTGGTGTGTGTGTGTGTGTGGTGCGTGCGTGCGTGCGTGCGTGCGTGCGTGCGTGCGTGCGTGTGTGTGTGTGTGTGTGTGTGTGTGTGTGGTGTGTGTGTGTGTGTGTGTGTGTGTGTGTGTGCTGCGCACGCATTTGCGCATCTGTTTGATCATGTTTAATCTGGATGAAAACCAAAAATGTTTGTTGACAAAATCCTGATAATATCAATAACAAATGCATGTGTCTCCACAAGTGTGCATGCATATCTGGTGTGTTTGTTGTGTGCGTGCGTGCTTGCGTGCGTGGGTGAGTGCATGCATGCACGAGCACTTTGTGCGTGTGACTTTTTTTTTTTTGTCAGACGAAAAAGCCCAAACATCGATAGATTGAGAAAGTGATAGTAATATTGATAAACCATGCCGCGTGTGGCCTACAATTTTGGTATGCGTGTGTGTGTGTGGTGGGTGTGTGTGTGTTGTCGGTGGTGTGTGTGGGGTTTGGGTGGGTGTGAGGGAGTGAAGAGGGCGATGATGGAGGAGAGATGGAGAGAGAGATGAGAGGAGGAGAGACGAGAGGGGGCTCGTGAGTTTCGAGAGAGCTGAGAGGGTTATGGAGGAGAACGAGAGAGAGAGGGGAAGGAGGAGGAAGGAGAGGGAGGGGAGAGGAGAGGGAGGCGCAGAGGGAGATGAGAGAAGAAGGCTTTCGTCTCTAATCATTGGCATTGATTGGGGGTGACGGATCACCAATAATGAGTCAGGCCATTAGATATTATTTACGAGAGTTGAGCCCCGAGCAAGACGCAAAACAGAAGGGAGAAACGGAGAGAAACAAAAATTATGAGAAAGAAAGAAAGAAACACATAGTAAGTATTACTTTACATTGCATGTCACAAAGTAGGATGCGACAAAAACGTTTTTTTTAATTTTCATATTTTGTAAGAGGTGTGTGTTGTTTGTGTGTTGGTGTCATTTTTAGTATACACGGTGAGAGGCAGAGTGACATTACACGTGTTGCATGGTTGTGTGCATAGTAAATGGAATGTCATGCTCTCTACGCAACGTGATGAGCACATGCGAGCGGACCGTGCTCGCTTCGCGCACCCGCACACACTATGACCACTGGGGTCCGGCGGCATCCTCGCACGTTACACACACACGAGCGCATGGAGCATTGTCCTTGGTGTGTTGATCTGCTTTAAAAAAAAAACAAACTACACTCGTAGATCGAATGAGGACAAATGGATTCATTAAAGTTGACCAGGGCATGAGCCAAAGATCGTGCGCGCGCGCGCGCGCGCGTCGCGTGGTGTGCGTCGTGGTTGTGTGTGTGTGTTGTGTGTGTGGTGTTGGTGCGCGGTCGCGGCGCCGCGCGGCGCGCGTGTGTGGTGTCGTGTGTGAGAGAGAGAGAGAGGGGAGAGAAGAGAGAGAGAAGAGAGAGAGGGGTAAACGAGAGGGCGAGGGGAGAGTAGGGGAAGGAGGGAGAGAAGTGGACGAGGAGAGGACGAGACGAGTGTGTAGTGTGTTAGTGTTGGGTGTGTGTGGGTGTGTGTGTGTGTGTGGGTAGTTGTTGTGAGAGCGTGAGAAGAGGATGAGGGAGTTGGAGCGAGAGAGGAGGAGAGAGAGTAGACGAGATTGATTTTTTTGGAGCGGAGGTTTGAGGAGAGGTTCTTTGACTTTTTTTTAGAGCTTATTTGTTTAGGGGATTTTTCTAGGTTTTTTGTTCGGATTCTTTTTTTTTTTCTTTAGGGTTAGGGAGTGATGCCTTTTCAGAAAGTGATGTGTCGACGAATTAGTAAGGATGCTCGAGCCATCAAAAACAACACAGCACTGATTACGCCAGTGCTTCTGTGAGGATTTGTGAGATGTAGACAGAAAAACTACCCAGCAGAACACGTTTGCAATCGCTTTTGAGATTGGGGACTCCGCGACACCCCTCTGTCCCATCCTCTTCTCAATCGACCGGTTTTTTGTGTGTGTTGCCGGTGCAGGCCAGGCCAGGAGAACAAAACACCACGGCGGGTCTTCTGTGGAAACTTTACGAGGACGGCGTTAAGGATGGTTTTTACGTTTGTGTAATTAGGGGTACAGGTTTTTTTTTCTCAGTTCAAGGTGAGTCGTGTTCTCCTTTGCTTTGAAGCTTGTCTTGGATTTGT
>JADBJO010003244.1:317009-329117 GCA_016801955.1 Conus betulinus
TTCTTCTTTCTTTTCAAAATCCAGTGCAGAAAATCCTGCGCTGTTGTTTCTTTTGACTATCTCTCTCTCGCTCTCTATCTCTCTCCTCTCTCTATCCTATCTCTCTCTCTCTCCTCTCTTCTCTCTCTCTCTCTCGCCGCTCTCCCATCTCTCTCTCTCTCTCTCTCTCTCTGTGGTGTGTGGTTGTGTTTTGTGGTGTGTGTTGTGTGTGTGTGTGTTGTGTGTGCGTTGTGTGGTACTGTGTGTTGTGTATGGTTTGGTGTGGTCTGTGTGCGTGGTGTGTGTGGTGGTTGTGTGTGTGTGTGTGTGTGTGTGTGTGTGTTGTGTGTGTGTGTGTGTGTGTGCCTGCGCGCGCGCGCGTGTTTGTGTTGTGTGTGTGTGTGTGTGGTGTGTGTGTGTGTGTGTGTGTGTGTGTTGTGTCTGGTCGCTTATCTAGCCTTGAGTGTATGTCGATCGGGGGAATTAAAGTATTTGAAATGAAACAATTTAGTAGAATTGGAGCATAATGCAGGGAGAGGGGTGGGGGAGGAGAAAGTTTGCGGGTGGGGATGGGGGGCATCAGGGTGGAAGGAGGACGGAATAGAGGAAGGGAGTGGGAGGGTGGGGGTGGTGGGATAACCACATATATCATATAATCGTAACTCTTTTATATTAATGTCGTACAACACAACAATGTCAGTTTAAAGTACATCAGAGATAGATACCAAGTGGACCGGAATTAAAAATTTCAGAGAACACGCAAAGTAATGAGTGATTTTTTAAAATATTTTCAGTGGATAATGGTGCACTGGCTGACAACTGATCTGCTAACTTTATCTTAGGATCAAAGTGCCTAACTCCTGGGCAGTGAAGAAGTAGGTGGTTTACAGTAATTTGTTTGCCACATATGCAATGTATATTTTTAGAATACTTTGTTCTAAAAGCATTTAATCGGAACCTATACATCAAACTAGTAACATGTCTGGAATGCATTACAGATAAATTGTTTAAAAAGGATTTCGGATTCGCTGCATTCTTTGCTTGTACACAGTGCTGGTAATACTGACTATTTTTTTTTTGTGCAGTTCAGCAACCTGATTTTGAGACACTTTTTCTATGCGCTGGTTAAATTCATGCAGATCTAGTCGAATGTCGAGATGCTGTGATCCTTCTGTATTTTTTGCTGCCCTTTTAGCCGCATGATCTGCCCACTCGTTTGGGGTGATCCGGAGTGAGAAGGAATCCAGCAAAAGGTAATACTGGTACCCTTTAGAGACAACTCATGAATAATATGTTTTATTTCAATAGTCATTTCTAGTCGTTTTTTTATGCCTCGGGATTTAATGGCTTGTAAAACAGACTTTGAGTCCACACAGAATAAGATTTTGCATGTATCGTCGAAAGATCTACAATGTAATTTAATGCCATAGTTCAGCTCTGTATTACAGATAATATCTGAGGCAAATGTGTTAATGGACTTCATGACTGTATTGTTCTAGTCTTTTGCAAAGTCGGTTTCTTGAATTTAAGATTTGTTTCTTTTTTGTGAAAATGTCGCATAAGGTGTGTTGTTTGGGTGTGTGTGCTAGGTATTTTGTTTCTTTGTTTTTCATGCGGTTTTGTCCAATCGGGTTTGTGAAATCTCTCACATATTTAGACAAAAGACCGACGTATAAAGAAAAATAAGCAAGGACGGAAGTCAGCATACTCTCTCTCTCTCTCTCCTCTGTCGGTTGTCAGTGTCTGTCCGTCTGTCGGTCCTCCCATCTGTCCTCCTCTCTCGTCTCTCTCTCCTCTCTCTCTCCTCTCTCTCTCTCTCCCTCTCCCTCTCTCCTCGCTCTCTCTCTCTCTCTCCCCCTCCTCCCGCTCTCTCTCTTTTCCCATTCTCTCGCTCTTTCGTCAGGTTCATTCAACACAACACACACTTGGATTTTAGCACAGATGAGATACACAATACACTGCCTGACCTTTCCTCAGGAAGTGTTGAGCAACACAACTTCCCTTTAGTGGGCAGCAAGAGTTAAAGTCCTGTAAGACGACCTTGGTCCTCTGCTGTGCTGATTAGGACTGAAGGACTGATCAGTGGCATCCATCCTTGATCAATCTAGGTTGCATGCGCACTGCAGACAATGAAAGTAAACCATAGTAACAATGGGGCACGCAAAAAGGAAACAGATGAAAGAAAACTGTGGAGTAACTTGTTTCGCTAGTGGAAAATGTGTGTGGTGTGTGTGTGTGTGTGTGTGTGGGTGTGTGGGTGTGTCCTGTGTGTGGGTTCTGTGGGTCTGTGTCATCTGTCTGTGTCTGTCTGTGTCTGTGTCTCTGTCTGTCTGTCTGTCTCTGTCTCTGTCTCTGTCTGTCTCTCTGTCTCTCTGTCTTTCTGGCTACGCTCTCTCTCTCTCTCTCTCCTCTCTCTCTTCTCTCTCTCTCTCTCTCTCTCTCTCTATCTGTGTCGCTGGTCTGTGTGTGTGTGTGTGTGTGGTTGCGTGTGGTGTGTGTGTGTAGTATGTGTGTGTTCTCTCTCTGTCTCTCTCTCTCTCTCTCTCTCTCTCTCTCTCTCTCTCTCTCTCTCTCTGACGTTTCTGGTGCCTTTTTGTATCTTCACTTTGTTTTTAAGAAAGTGAACATAAACGAGCTAGGGATGTTTATTTTGATTAGTAGAAAACAATAGGAGACAGAGAAAGAGGGAGGGACATTGTAAGTAGGGAAGAGAATTCTGAAACGAGTTCAAAGACAAAGCGACATACAATCCAGAGAGAGACAGTCTTCCTTTCCCTCCCTCTTCCACACCATGCATGACCCCCCCCCCCTCCCCCCAACCACCCAACCTCCAGGAACAGAAATGCTGGGAAAAGAAAGGCGAGAAGAAGGAGGGAGGGCAATAGCTATCTGAGAGGGGTGGGGGGGGGGATGTAGGGCAGATGGGTGGGTGGAGTTTCTGTGTGTGAAGGACATTGGAAGGTAATATTACAGCAATTTCATTTTCGTTGTTATTCGACTTGGTGAATCCCACTAGGCAATCATTTCTGATGAAATACGCCACACAGTCCACGAAAGGACAACACATGCCAACAGGACCCATGCAGCCGCCCATTAAACCGCTGAGTGATCTCCCTTTGTGCCCTGCAATATCCGGGACGACAACTGTGAATCAGCTGTCAAGGGCGGGAAAGACACAATCACTCGGGGTGGTGGCCTTTTCCAAGTCGGTTCCATTGAAGTAGAAAAGATTTTTTTTCTGCTTGAGAACTCTGGTTCCCTGGCAATATTCTGGACAATTTCTGGGAGCAGTATCGTGATTTTAAAAGGAAATGACTTTTTTTTTTCTTCTTGCGTCCCTTCTTCTTTTCTTAGAGAAAAAAACATATTTGTCCTTTTTATCTTTCTGCTGGCGGTTTTGTTTCTTTATTCATCACTCACTGTTCCCCTTCTTCTTTCATTTCTTATGTCTCATTATTTTCTTTATCTTCTCTCGTCTCGTGTTCTTGTTCTCTGAAGAAAAGAGGGATCAAGCATGGTCTGTGCTTGTGCTACTTTGAAATCAAAGAAATGATGGCGGTATGCCTTCTTCTTTCTTTTCAAATTTCAGTGGAGAAAATCCTGTGATGTGTTTCTTTGACTTTTTTTTCTCTCTGTGTGTATATGTGTGTGTGTGTGTGTGTGTGTGTGTGTGTGTGTGTGTGTGTGTGTGTGTGGTGTGGTGTGTGCTAGAATTTTGTCTGTTTTTTTTTTTTTTCTAAACCCCGACCCTCACCCACACCCTCCAATATCTGTTTTTGCATCTATCACATATTAAACAGACTGACGATCAAGACAAAACTAAGCGAAGACGGAAGTCAGCATTTCTCTCTCTCTCTGTCTCTGTCTCTCTCTCTCTCTCTCCTTGTCTCTGTCTCTCTCTCACTGTCTCTCTCTTTCTGTCTCTGCCTCTGTTGTATCGCTCTGACTCTGTCCCTGTCTGTCGTCTCTCTCTCTCTCTCTCTCTTCTCCCTGTCATTGTAGCTGGCTGCCGCACTCTCTCTCTATCTCTCTCTCTCTCTCTCCTCTGCTCTCTCTCTTTCTCATTCAGTCGCTTGCTCGCTCGCTCAGTCGCTCGCTCGTTTGCTCTTTAGTCAAATTCAGTCAACACACACACCGCTCGGATTTAGCACGTTTGAGATACACATACACTGCCTGACCTTTCCTCAGGAAGTGTTGAGCAACAAATGACAAATTCCAACCTTTAGTGGGCAGCAAGAGCAAGTCCCTGTAAGCACGACCTGGTCCTCTGCTGTGCTGATTTAGGAACTGAAGGAGCTGATCAGTGGCATTCCATCCTAATGCAATCTAGGTGCAAGCACTGCAGGACAAGAAAGTAAACCAATAGTAACAATGGGACACGCAAAGAATAGATTGAAGAAAAACTGTGAGTAACTTTGTTTCGCTATGGAAATGTGGTGTGTGGGGTGTGTTGGGTTTTCCTTCTTCTTCCCCCTCTCGTCTCTCCCTCCCTCATCTCCCCCTCTTTTTTTTGGTTGTGCTGCGTCCGTCGTGCGCCGCGTGTGTGCTCTTGATCTATTTCCTGTCCCTCTCCCCGCTCCTGTTGTCCCCCCTGCCTCGCCCTTTTCTGTTTTGAACTTTTCGCTTCAGCTCCACGTCCGTGCCCGTTTTTACTGGTCACTGCTCCTATCTCCTGGTTACGACGCTGCTTCTCTCCCTCACCCTCTGCGTCTTCATGTCTTCCGCGCACCTTTCTGCTAATCTCTCTATATCTCTCTCTCTCTCTCTCTCTTTCTCTATTTGGGTCCTTCCCTCTCTTCTCTCCCTACGGGTGTGTGTGTGTGTGTGTGGGTGTGGTCCCTGGTGTTGTGTAAGTGTGTGTCGTGTGTGTATGCGTGAGTGAGTGTTTTGTGTACTGTGGTGTGGTGCCTGTGTGTGTGTGTTGTGCCTGCGTCGTCTGTTTGTCTATCGTTGTAAATGTACGGTCTCTCATCTCTACCTCCCTCCTCGTCCATCTCTCTTCGCCCTCTCTCCTGTCTCTCGCACTTAAAGCTATTTTTGACTAGGACGTTCAGTCAAAAATGTAAAACGACTCTTCTCTGTGCTTAAGCCTACTTCACCCGAGCAGGGCTGTTTTAGTTGAATAGTGAAAACAATAGGAGACACAGAAGGACCGAGAGAGATGGAGCGACGTTTGAAAGTGGGGAAGAGGAATTCTGAAAACGAGTTGAAGAAAAGTCAACGGCGACCTACACCTCCAGAGAGAGACTACATGTCTTTTCCCATCCATTCGCCTCTTCTATCCTTCTAACACCTTGATGCACCATAGCACAGCCCCCCGCCAGCTGCATGCCCCCACCACCAACCTCCCCGACCCACCCAACCTCCCATAGAAAGACAATGGCTGGGAAAGGAACGGCGCCAGGAAGGAGGGGGGGCTATATGTCATATGAGAGGGGCGGGGGGATGGGGATGTAGGGCAGAGGGGGCGGGGCGGGGGGTGGGGGGGAGGGTTTCTTTGTGTGAAGAAGATTGGAAGATAATATTACAGAAATTCCATTTTGTGTTGTTATTCGTCTTGGGTGAATCCAACTAGGCAATCATTTCTGATGAAATACGTCACACAGTCCACAATACATGCCAACAGGACCCATGCATCCGCCGATTAAACCGCCGAGTGGTGTCCCTTTGTGCCCTGCCATATCCGGGAAGACAACTGCGAAATCAGCTGTTCAAGGGCGGAAAGGCTCAATCACTCGGGTGGTGGCCCTTTCCAAGTCGGATCCATTGAAGTATGAAAAGATTTGTTTTTTTTTTCTGCTTGAGAACTCTGGTCTTCCCTTGACAATTCCCTGAACAGGTTCTGGAGCAGTACTCGTGAGTTTTAAGAGGGAAAGGCGTTTTTCTTTCTTGTTTACTTTCTCTCTCTCTTCTCAGAAGAAAAAAAATGTGTTGTCCTTTTATCTTTCTGCTGACGATTTTGTTTCTTTTCTTTGTCGCTCGCCTTTTCTCCTTCTCCTTTCATTTCTTATGGTCTCATTATTTTCTTTATCTCCTCTCATCTCCTGTTCTAGTTCTCTGAAGAAAAAGAGGGATCAAGCATAAGTCCGTGCTTGTGGCTACTTTGAATTCAAATAATGAGTGGCGGTAGGCCTTCGTCTTTTTTTTTCAAAGTCCAGTGGAAAAATCCTGCGCTGTGTTTCTTTTGACTCTCTCTCTCAAAAAAAAGCTCTCTCTCAAGGAAAAAAAAAAAACTCTCTCTCTCTCTCTCTCTCTCTCTCTCTCTCTCTCTCTCTCTGTCACTTCCTCCCTCTCTTAAACCCTCTTCTCGTTCTCCGATCTCCCTTGTCTCTATCTCTCTCGCACCTCTCTCTGTCTTTCTGTCCTCTGTTTCTGTTCTCCCTCTCTGTCTCTCTGTCATTTACTGTCTGTCTGTCTCTGTTTGTCTGTGTTTCTGTCTCCCTCCCTCCCCTCTCTCCCCCCCTTCTCTCTCTCTCTCTCTCTCTCTCAAATCTCTGTCTGCTCTCTCTCTCTTTTGTCAAGTTCCAGTCAACACCCACACTTGGATTTTTACCACAGATGAGATACACAATACACTGCCTGACTTTTCCTCAGGAAGTGTCTAGCAACACGACAACTTCCCCTTTAGTGGGCATCAAAAGCAAGTCCTGTAAGATGACCTTGGTCCTTTGCTGTGCTTATTTGACTGAAGTACTGATCATGGCAATCTCCATCCCATCAATCTAGGTGCCGCCTGCAGAACAATGAAAGTACCCATAGTCAAGGTACAACGAAAAAGGAATAGAGATATAAAACTGTAACTACTCGTTTCACTGGTGAACATGTGTTTGGTGTGGTGTGTGTGTGGGGTGTGTGTGTGTGGTGTGCGTGTGTGGTGTGTTATGTGTGGGTGTGTGTGTGTGTGTGTTGTGTGGCGCGCGCGCGCCGCGTAGTGCGTGGTCCTTTGGTCGTGTCTGTATTCTCTCTGCTGTCCTTATGGGCTTCTGTCTGGGTGGTCTGCCCTGTCTGTCTGTTTGTCTGTCTGTCTGTCTGTTCTGTCTGTCTTCGGTCCTCTCTCCCTCTCTCTCTCTCCCCACCCCTTTCCCCTTCCCCTCCTCTCTCTCTCTGCTCTCCAAACTCACCTCTCTTGTGTGTGTGTGTGTGTGGTTTGTGTGTGTGTGTGTATGTGCGTGCGTGTGGTTTGTGGTGTGTGTGTGCGTGGTGTGTTGTGTGTGGTGTGTTGTTGTCTCTCTCTCTCTCTNGTGTGTGGTGTGGTTCTTGTGTGTTGGTGTGTATGCGTGGGTGGTGTTTTTGGTGTGTGTTTGTGTGTGTCCCGCTCTCTCTATCTCTCTCTCTCTCCCTCTCTCTCTCTCTCTCTCTCTCTATCTCTCTGACCGTTATTGTGCCCTTTTTGTTACCTTACTTTTTTTGTAAGGGAATTATAACCATGAACCGAGGCTTGGATGTGTCCATTTTATTAGTAGAAACAATAAGAGGACAGAGAAGAGACACAGAGACAGAGAGAGAGAGAGGAGCGGAGGCAATCTTTGACGGTGGGGAAGAGAATCCTGAAACGAGTTGGAATTGAAAAGACAAAGTCGACATACAATCCAGAGAGAGACACAGTCTTCCTTCCCTCCCTCTTCTACACCCTGCAACCCCCCCCCCCCCCCCCGCCCGCCCCAACCGTGGGAAGAAAGGCGAGAGGAGGAGGAAGAGGGCTATGGCTAACTGAGAGGGGGGGGGGGGGGGTAGTGGATTTAGGATAGATGGGTGGGGTGGGGGGGGGTTCTTGGGGGGAGGTGGGGGCGTGTGGAAGGAGATTGGAAGGAGTAATATTACAGCAATTTCCATTTTTGCATTGTTATTCGACTTGGTGAACGCCACTTGGCAAATCATTTCTGAGTGAAATACGTCACGCAGTCCACGGACTGGACAACACCATGCCAACAGGACCCATGCAGCCACCGAATTAAACAGCCACAATGATCTCCCATTTGTGCCCTTGCCGTATCCAGGAAGACAACTACGGAATCAGCTGTCAAGGGCGGAAAGACACAATCACTCGGGGTGGTGGCCCTTCCATGTCGTTTCATTGAAGTAGAAAAGATTTTTTTTTTCTTCTTGAGAACTCTGGTTCCCTGGCAATATTCTGGGCCACTTTCTGGAGCAGTATCGTGATTTTAAAGGAAATGACCCCCCTTTTTTTTTCTTCTTGCGTCCCTTCTTCTTTTCTTAGCAAAAAAAAAAAAATGTATGTCCTGGTATCTTTCAGCTGGCAGTGTTCTTTCTTTTCTTCGTCGCTCACGTTCCCCTTCTTCTTTCATTTCTTATGTCTCATTATGTTCTTTACCTCTTTCGGTCTCGTGTCCTTGTTCTCTGAATAAAAGAGGGACAAGCATGGTGTCCGTGCTGGTGGCTACTTTAAAATCAAAGAAATCATGGCGGCAGGCCTTCTTCTTTACTTTTCAAAGTGCAGTGGAGAAAAAATCTGTGCTGTGGTTTCTTTGACTTTTTTCCCCTCCCCTGTGTGTGTGTGTGTGATTGGATGTGATGTGGATGTGTTGTAGTGTGTGTGTGTGTGTTGTGTGTGTGTGTGTTGGTGTGTGTGTGTGTGTGTGTGTGTTGTGTGGTACCATGTGTTGTGGTGTGGTGCGGTTGTGGTGTGTGGTGGGTGTGTGGGTGTGTGTGTTGTGGTGTGTGGTGTGTGTGCGTGCGTGCGTGCGATGCGTTGACGTGCGTGTGTATGTGTATGTCTGGGTGGGTTGTGTGTGTGTGTGTAGTGGGGTGTGTTGTGTGTGTGGGTAGTACCAGGGGTTGTGGGTGTGGTGTTGTGTGGTCTGTGTGGTGTGTGGTTGTTGTGTTGTGTGTGTGTGGTGTGTGTGGGTGTGGTGTGTGTGTGTGTGTGTGCTAGTATTTTTCGTGGTCTAACCCCAAACCACCACCCCAACACACCACCATCCCATCCATGTAGAGCAAGAACCAACAATCAAGACAAAACTAAGCAAAGACGGAAAGTCAGCATATTTAGCTCTCTATTCCTCTCTCTTCCTCAGATCTCTCTCTCTCTCTCTCTCTATTTCTCTCGAGCTTTATTTAGTCTCTCCTTTCGCCTCTTGGAGACTCCTCTCTATTGTCTCATAGTCTCCTTGCTATCACTCTCATCTCTCTATCTGCTCAATCTCTCTCTCTCTCTCTCTCTCTCTCTATGGACTCTGCTCTCTCTTCTCTCTCTTGACGTTTTGCACATTGTTTGGGGTATCCTTACTGTTTTTGTAGGAAGGAGGGTAAACATGAAACGACGGCAGTGATGTAATGTTCTATTTTGATGTATTAGAAACAATAAAGACGCACGGGAAAGAGAGGGAGGGACCATTGGAAGTGGGGAAGAGGGAATCCACTGAAACAATGCCACAAGTGGAGAAACGAACAAAGCACGACCAAGGCGACATACAATGCAGAGAGAGGGACAGTCTTCCCTTCCCTCCCTCTTCCACGCCATGCGTATTCCCCCAACCGCCCGTCCAAACCTCCAAGAACAGAAATGCTGGGAAACGAAAGTCAAGAGGAAGGAGGGAGGGGCTATGACTATCTGAGAAGGGAGAGGGGGGGGGGGGTAGGGTAGATGGGTGGGGTGGGGGGTTTTGTGTTGTGCAAGGAGATTGGAAGGTATATTACACAACAAATTCCATTTTTCGTTGTTATTCGACTTGGTGAATCCCACTAGGCAATCATTTCTGATGAAACACGTTCACACAGTCCACGACTGGAAAACATGTCAGACAACCGTGGAATCAGCTGTCAAGGCGGAAAGACACAATCAATCGGGGTGGTGCGCCCTTTTCCAAGTCGGTTTCCTTTGAAGTAGAAAATACTTTTTTTTTTCTGCTGAGAACACTGGTTACCTGGCAATATTCTGGAACAGGTTCTGGAGCAGTATCTGAATTTTAAGAGGAAATGGCGTTTTTTTTTCTTGCTTGCCTTCTTCTTTTCTTAGAAAAAAAAATGTTTTGTCCTTTACCCTTTCTGCTGACGATTTTGTTTCTTTCTTCGTCGTTCGCTGTTCTCCTCCATCTTTCATTTCTTATGTCTCATTATTTTCTTTACCTTCTCTCGTCTCGTGTTCTTGTTCTCTGATGAAGTGAAAGAGGGATCAAGCATGAGGTCCGTGCTTTGTGTGCTACTTTGAAATCAAAGAAATCATGGCGGTAGGCCTTCTTCTTTTCTTTTCAAAGTGCAGTGGAGAAAAGCCTGCGCTCTCCTCTCTCCTCTCTCTCTCGCTCTCTCCCCTCTCTCCCTCTCCACTCACTCCAATCTCTCTCTCTCTCATCTCTCTCTCCTCTCTCTCGTCTCTCTTTGTGTGTGTTGTGTGTGTGTGTGTTGTGGTGTGGTGTGTGTGTGTGGGTGTGGGTGGTTAACGCACGCACGCGTGCTGTGTGTGCTAGTATTTGTTTTCGTTATTCCTTAATAACGAAAACTTGTTGGAATCATGTGAAGGAACTTCCTTAGGAGGTTCCTTTGTAAAATTTCACTGAAAAGAGGAATATTTTCAAAGTCCAACATATACATTCCTGCAATGGTGAGCTCATGTGTGAAAACCGAACACTGTCATCCCTGGTCTACAGATTCAGACTGAACGCTCTCAGATGCAAATTCAACAGTCATGTTAAGTGCGTCTGCGGTGAGGAAATAAACCCTGTCCATGTTATTCTGCACTGTCGCATTTGAATCATTTTTACCCACTTCGATTTGTGATTCAACGGTTTTCAGATTCATCTTTCAAGAATATTTTATTGAACGATTTGCTTATGCTAGATGTTGTTAAAGGCTTTAAAACGGAGCCCAGTTGGCTCATTGATTTAATGTTTAGAAATGTTTTGAGTATGTTATTGTTGTTAAGATTTCATTTTTGAAGGGAAATGGTAGGGAGGTTCAGAATATAGGAAGACGGGAGTTTTGTTGATTGTTGTTTGATTTTTGTTTTTTTTTTTTTTTTTTTTTTTTTTTTTTTCGTCTAATATCACAGCATTGTGCCACCCAAAACCCACACACCACACACAACAACAAACCCACAAACCACAACACAAACACACACACACATACACACACACCCACACACACACACAACACACACACAAACACACCACCACACACAACACACCACATATACGCGTGCACACAGCATGGCCAAGAGAGAGAGACTGAGGGTGGGGCGAGGAGAGAGAGAGAGAAAGAGTTGAGGGAGCATGCAGCAGAGAGAGAAAAGAGGGAGGGAGAGAGAGAGAGCGAGAGAGAGGGGGGGGGGGAAGCGGATGAGAGAGAGACTCTTGAATGAAAAATAAAGATTCACACACACACACACACAACACACACACACAAACACACACACACACCACACACACACACACACACACCAAAATGACACACACACACAAAAGGCCCCCCACACACACACACACACCACACACACCCACACACAAACACCGGCCACACACACATATATATTATAATATATATTATATATATATATATATTTAATATATATATCTATATATCTATATATTACATATATACCCCACACACACAATCGCGCGCGCGCCCGCGCGCGCGCGCGCCACACAAACACACACACACCCACACACACCACATGAGAGAGAGAGATGGAGAGACGAGAGATGAAGGGAGAGGAGAGAGAGAACCAAACACTCACACACACACAACCACAAACACACACACACCACACCACACACACACAAACACACACACACACAACACAACACATTTATATTGCGGGTTTGTTCGCGCGCACGCAACAGTGCGCTAATAAAGTGCAGCAGGCACCCACAATACGGAAATGGATGAAGCCCATACACAGGCACGATCGCGTGTATGTTCATGCAATACGTGTGCCAGTACGCAGGCCGGCCAGGCACTACGACTGCGAGCAAGTAACTGGACAAGATTACACCAACACAAATGCACATGACCAGAGAGACAGAGATAGGAAAAGGAAAGAGAGAGGTGGGGGAGAGAGAATGAGAGAGAGAGCATGAGATGAGAGAGAGAGAAGACGAGAGAGACGGGGGGGAGAGAGAAGAAGAGAGAGAGACGAAGAGAGAAATCGCAATGGCATTGCACACAATCTGAGTA
>JADBJO010003245.1:0-47500 GCA_016801955.1 Conus betulinus
CGAAACTAGTTTGTCAATATTGGATTATTACGCGATAGTACGCACTGGCATAAAAACATCCAGAACATTTTACTGTTTTTATGAGACTTTTAATTATTGTTTTGATATTTCACACTTAATGGTGACAGGCATATCAGATGACAGATTGACAAGATTTAGGTTAGGAATTACAGAAAAAAAAAGCGCATCAGTACCGACATGCAAGTAGTACAAACATTACATGTTCATAATTAACTAATGAGTAATTTCTATCAGCCACACCAAGCGCGGATTATTGTAACGTGTGGCGCGCGCGCGCACGTGGTGTGTGTGTGTGTGTGTGTGTGTGTGTGTGTTGTGTGTGTGTGTGTGTGTGTGTGTGTGCACGCTTATGTGTGTGACATTCACGCATGTGCGCATGTGTGTACACATATGTATGTATGTGTATGCGTTTGTGTATAGAGGCGTAAACGCATGTTTGTGTGTGTGGTCTGTGTATGTGTGTGTGTGTGTTGTGTGTGTGTGTGTGTGTGTGTGTGTATGTGAATGCCCGTATGTGGGCGTGTGCGTATGTGTGCGTCTTTGCACGTATGTGCCTACGTGTGCGTGCGTGTGTGCTTTGATATGCGCACGAACGGGTGTGTGCTTGCACCTGTGCCACGTGCAAACGTTTCGCGCACGCGTGTGTCTGTGCACGTGTGCTTTTGTGTATGTATGTGTGTGTGTGTGTGTGTGTGTGTGTGTGCGCGCGCGCGCGCGCGTGTGCGTTCATACGTGTTTGTGTGTATGTGTGTGTGCGTGAGTGCGTATGCGCGTGCGTGTACTTATGCGTTTTCGCGTGTTTTGTGCCCTGCATTGTTTGTGGGAAAGTAACACTCAGAGGATAACACAGGTATCATCATCATAACAACAACAGCAACAACAACACTGATGATGATGATGATGATGAGGATGATGATGATGAATACAGTTGGGCCTAAAATGCTAATGAAAAGATTACGGAGACGGAGAAGGAATTTTTTTTTCTACATAAGATCGTATAGGATAAAGCCAAAATTATCAGAAAGGGATAAAAAAACGTTAGTATGATTGGATCTCACAATGCCAGTCATCATAGTTGAGAAGTCCGACACCTCACCCAAAATGCCAAAATGCCGAGTTTGCAATACTATCCCATGCATAAAAACCAACAGTGTCTGGGCTGTCGGAGAACATTTCTCTGGCTGCGATACCAGAAAGAAAACGACGAACGAAATGCAAGTCTTTGCAACATCTTGTAAATAGACATTCGAGCAACTATTCACAACACTCAAACATGTCGGGAGTACAAACCGAATAATACAATGACCAACGTTCCAGTCTCCAACCCATCCTACCACAGCTTACATGGAAAACCGACAGTGGAAAATCATCCTCGTCGGCAATTAGGTTTTTAAACGAACCTCCCTTTTTCAGGTCGGTGTTTAGAATGACAAACACATTTACGCTGGCCCTAAGATAAGATATAAACATAAGAAAAAAAAATCACATAATTTTGGCCAAAGAAAAGCGCAGTTAGTCATTTTCCATTAACCATTCACTAGTTGTTGAGCCAGTTCACGTGAGTAAGAGGCGTCCACCGATTGGTTTGTTACACTGGCAAGGATAGACAAATATAGGAACGAGTTCCATTCAGAAAATATTCAGTAGAAAGTATCCGCTTGGTAGCACAGCCTGTTTTCAAGCTTTCGTGTGCTAGGATAGAAGTAGATAGGATAGGATAATCGCTTTTTTTGTGCGACGTGTACGGACGGCCCAACACATGACTTTAATCAGTTTGCAGTTTGCACATAACGACTAGATTTCAGCCTATGACTTGTAATGTGTCACTCTCCATTTGCTTCTACTTCTACAATGAAAGATCAGAACATTATGAGCAAGGATGACACCAGATTAGAGAGATCTGCCCAGGTGTGGAATACCTTGTTGATCAGAACAAAACACAGTACACTGTTCTGCAGGTCAATGCATCATACTGCCATGGGAATTTACCTCCCTTCACAGCACATCTGGTGTAGTGTACACTGTGTGTATGACTCAGATACCTTTTGTTTAATGCGCGTGGAATTTAGACCACAAATGTACGTTGGTGTTTATCTTCAACGATTGGAGTACTGGTGTCATTCTGCTTTCTGGCGCACCAGGATGACCTTTAGGACCTCTCAAGGTTCTGTTAGAATGGCATCATCATCATGTAATACCCATTCCCTTAGTGAACGTACTTTCCATGCACTCGGAAGAGTTATGGACGTGGAACACAATGGCATTCCTTTAATTAGACTTGATTTTTATCAGTTGAAACGACCGCATGTCATAATACAGTATGTTATGGGATATTCAGCTATGTAATTATGCCATATATATACCCCAAAAGAGAACTTTTGGAGTAAAGAACTGAGAGGGCCATATGGATATATCATAATGGTCAGTGCAGTGCATTTTACCACATACGCTGCTGATCTGAAAGTAAAATACACGACAAACAACACAAGCAGACAAAGGATTGAAGATGTCAGCTTTTGCCTTTTTCTCAAAAGCATGTATCTTTCCTATAACATGTCTTCACATCTTTTTTAAAGAGCATTATGCATACAAAACTGTTATTTTCTGCTTTTCCTGTACAAGATCAACTCTGTAAACTGTCCAGTGGTTTGTTCAACTGCTCTGTAGTTCATTATTCAAACTTCAAGGACCATCTCCATTGTAACCTGAGATCAGAATGTGTGATGGGCAAGATGAAACAGAACACTGTGCTTTCAGCAGTCCTGATTGCTATGGTTTAGTGGCTTCAGTTAGAAAATGTTTCAAACTTGCAAAAAAGTCCACAGTTAAGAACTTTTACTCCCGTGAGTATTTCTGCGCAAAGGAGGGTGGCCAACTGGTCTCAGTGAAAACCAGAACAGAACAAGATGATTTGTCACACATTGTCAAACAATTTTCATATTTCTGGATCCGTGTAAACTATGTGTCTGGTTGGTATTCTGGTCCTTTCATGTACAGCAAGTTTCGTAAGTGGCTCGACAAAACATGCATATACAATATGAATCACTTCACAGCAGGTTATTATCATCCCTCGAGACAGATTCGGGTTGGTGTTTTAGAACCAATGGGACTTTATACAGAAAAGTTTCATACAAAATATGACAGATATCCAGTAATCTGTGAAACTGAACTGTCTAAAGCTTTTCAATCCAAAACTGTATCAGTTTTTTTGCACATTCTTTTAGACGTATATTAACACAAACAAGACAGTCCTTTGTTGTCTGTCTGGATGGACACATCATACACAAATTCATGCTTTGCAGTGTCAAAATGATTATGAAAAGAATTATATACACATCTTTATCTGCTTATGAATGTAACAAACAATTTCCAATCTCTTACAGGTCGTAGTAGAAATATGAGTGTGCACTCAACTGCTGTCTTTAAATGTGATGATGATGTCACAACAGCATATTACACTTTCATCTGTGACTTCAGACAGGACTGTCCTGACAATAGCGATGAGTCATTTTGTGAACATTTTGTCATGCAATGGATTTCTGTGCTCTAATGCTCAATGCGTGAAACACAGTCAACGTTGTAATGAGTACTCAAATTGTTTTGATGATTCTGACGAAGTCAACTGTTCATTCGCTGAAGAATATCATTCAACGGCCAAACCGACAGTCAAGATGCAGCCGTATTACGTGAGCTTAGATGGTACTGGCTACTTTTATTCAAGAGGTAATGAAAGACGACGACCAGTGCCCAGACTCTCATTTTCAGTGCACGGCTGAGTGGTTGTATTGTCTTCCTGTCTACACGCGATGTAATGGATTCTCGGACTGTGTTTATGGAGAAGACGAACAAAATTGTGGAACTGTTACGTGTCCCTATTACTACCAGTGCAAAGGTACCAAATTGTGTCTGCATGAAGATCACCTGTGCGACGGGTGGGGTCAGTGCCCTCAGTATGATGATGAAGTGACATGTGATATGACCTGCCCTGAAGGCTGCACTTGTCAAGGTTACTCTTTTCTGTGCAGTAAACCTTTCACTGCCGAATATTTCCCCAAACTTCGTTATGTCGATGCACAGGGTCAGGAATGTGGCTGTCAGATTTCGCCAGAAATGTTTACCTTAATCATCTGAGCCTGTCTCGTTGTTCTCTGAATAACGTATCAGGTCTGGAAATTCGAAACTTACAATTCATTGACCTTTCAAAAAACCATCTAAAAACACTTTATCTGACTGCTGTTCTTGATCTTCCGAACTTGAGAATTGCATGTCTAAAAGGTAATCCTCTACAAATTACAAATAGACAAGTAAAGCACATTCACTACGAACTAAGAAAAATAGATTTATCAAAATGTCATCTTGAGAATATTGAAACTGCCATATTTAAGCATTTTCTTTATGCGACGTATATGAATATTTCCTATTCTGGCATTCAAATCATCGGACCTAAAGGCTTTAAAATCATGCGGCATCTCGTTGAACTGGATATCAAAAGCAACCCACTGACCAAATTTCCGATGGATTTATTTGCAAGATCCTATCATTTAAAAACCATTTATTCATCAGACTATAGGTTTTGCTGTGACATCCTGCTAATCGACATCGAAAGAAAAGAACATGTTCATCTGATCATGTCCTATTTCCATCCTGTAGTACCTTAATCCCATCTGCATTATACTCGGTTTTCTTTTGGATGGTGAGTATATTCGCTATATCAGGGAATTTGATTTGCCCTTTTACTTTATCTTTTGTCAAGGAACTGTTTGAAAGCAAGTTCATAATGACCATAGCACAACTGCAGATTGCTGACATTTGTATGGGAATCCATGTTGCCATTGTCGTGGTGGCAAGTGACCTGCTAAATGGAGAATACATCTGGTTGGAAAAGATATGGATTAAAAGTGTGACTTGCAAGCTGAGTGGTTGGCTTTTCTTACTGTCCAAGGAAGTGTCAGTCTTTGTCATCTTGTTCGTAACTTTGAATCACACTTTCGTCATTTGTATCCGAAATATTCGCATGTTTTCCACAGAAAATCATCTGTTAGAATTTATGTTTTGATATGGCTCATGGGAATAGTTTTTGTCTTTAATACCTTTTTTCCCTGGACTGTCACACTGGGGTCTTTCAGGTCAATCTGGACTTTGTCGTTTGGCTTTATTTCAACACAGGGAGTTTTCGTCAAAACTTCAGGTGGTTCAATGCCATGGTTGCAATTAATTGCATGACATGCTTAATAGTTATTGCATGTCACTTTGTTCTCTACAGAAATATACCAAAATACACAATTTTATTGGATCCCACAAAACAGTTTGTTTTCTTCCTGTAGCCAGCTGACGAGGAAGGTGTCTGTCTTAGAGACAGTTTGCAGTTATCTACTTGGCATTGTTATCGTGATGGCTACATATGGTGTGGCAGGATCAGACAAGATTCGTGACACTTTCATTGTATTCATGTTACCGCTCAACTCTGCGCTCAACCCTCTGTTTTTTTGCACTGTGGACTTCACTGACAAAGAAAAAAAAAAAACACAAGAGTACAAGATGTTAAAAGTGTTTAAAGTCACGGCTTGGTGCAACTTCAAAAATCTGAAAACAGTATGTCAAATTTTGCTGCTCTACCTGGTCTGATTTTTTAAAAATTTGTTTGTATGCTTGCTTTTTTTTGTGAACATGCGAGCTCTTAAACCTGTTATCTCTTTACCTTCCGAGCGAAAACTGAGATTGATAACACAATAAATTATTGTTAACCATGTCTGCTTTCTTGTTTTCTTCCCCAAACGCCTGTCTACCTTGTGCTGAAGAGATCTAAGCTAAGTGAAAAATTCCTTCATTTTCATTGTCCTATTTGTTTGTGTCTTGCCTGAAGAAAACCTAAGAAGTCAAAACGCGTCGTGTTTTGTCTTGTGACTCGTTTGTCCACGTTTCTCTTGGCCGTTCGTTAACATTTAGTGAAGATTTGTTTAGATTTCCGCCTGCAGTCGTCTCACTTTCCAAATAGATTTGTTTAAATCGTTCTGCTATATTAACGTTTACGACTTATTCCTGGCAATACCAGATCAGTAATCAAGTACAATGTCAATGAATTCTGTTGACATCGTTCCTGTATTAACATTTAGACTTATTCATGGCAATAACAGATCAGTAATCAAGTACAATGTCAATGAATTCTGTAGACATCAGTCCTGGATAGTACTGGAGCCATACAGCCAAAGAAATGGTTTCTTTAAAAGAAAACGAAAAACACTATGATGGTCATTAGACCCATCCCAAAGAAGTTTATAAACCCTGCGGCCATTTAAGTAGCACAGGGTCTAATTCGCCTTGCTCATACCACTTCACTGTGGGATGTATTAAGTGATCGTGTATCATGTGAACATCTGACCATTCCGAACTCGGACCATAAGGCTGTGACAGTCGAGCTGAATCAGTGTGATTTCATTTGTGGACCAAGTTATTGGAAATTCAACAATAGTTATTTTTTTAAAAAAAAACATGATTTGTGCTGCAATTGAATAGTCTATTAGATAAAGAGTTTTAACGACAATATTGATGACAATTTGTCCAATATTGACGAATGGGAAATGTTGAAAATTAAAATAAGAAATTTTGGTAGCGAATTTGGAAAAGAATTGTCATGCCAAAAGAAAAACGATTCGCTACAGTTAAACCTACAGATCTCAGAAACTGAAGGAAAGCTAATTAAGGACCCTTCAAATGAAAAGTCGCAAGCCACATATATGCATTTAAAGCATAAATTAGAATTAAAACAACTGCATGACGCAAAGGGGGCACAAATAAGATCGAGAGTTAGATGGGTCGAAGATTGGGAACGAAACACTAAGTATTTTTGCAATTTAGAAAAAAGCTAGGGGTAACGAAAAGTCATAACAAGGTTGCGTAGAGAAACAGGAAAAGTATTAACTAAACAAAGTGATATTTTACAAGAGCAAGTCTCGTTTTATAAAAATCTGTACAGCCAAACAACAGTCGCGGAAAATGTTATAGAGGAGACTAACAAATTCATAGAGTCAGAAGTTTTTTCCATGTTTAGATGATGATGATGATGCCTTGTGTGAAGGACTGGTTACCTTAGAGGAAACAACAAATGCGTGAAGTAAACTACGTAATGGGTCGGCACCTGGTTGTGACGGAATTACAGTAGAATTCTTAAAATTCTTTTAGAGTAAACTAGGTAAATTGGTAACAAGCTCTTTTATCAAATCTTTTCATAAAGGTGAGTTATCGTACACTGAAAGACAAGGAATCATCACTTTATTACACAAAGGAAAGACTTAGAAAGAGATCAGTTAACAAACTGGAGGCCAATTACCTTGAATAATACAGACTACAAAATCCTTGCAAAAGTTCTAGCGGAAAGAATTGGTAAAGTTATTCATAAATTAATTAACAACGACCAGTTGGCTATCTGAAATGTAGAAATATTGCAACAATTATAAGGTCCATTCATATGATGTAATAAACTACTTAAACACACATAATGAGGGTGGATATTTACTAGTGGTAGACTACTGTAAAGCCTTCGATTCAATATCCAGCAAATTTTTCTTACATGCATTTAATATTTTTGATTTTGGTGTGGACTTGAAAAGGTGGGTATATGTTCTTAACAACGGCAGTTCAAGTAGTATTAATCATGGAGGCTGGATGTCTGAACCTTTTGAGATTTCCTGTGGTATCAGACGGGGTTGCCCTTTTTCACCTCTCGCGTTTGTACTGGCTGTAGAGCTGCTTGCGATCAAAATTAGACACAGTTCCATAGAGGGCATTAAAGCTCCAATTCCTCATTGCACAAGCCCAGTTCATATTTAAATAAAACAAATGGCCGACGACACAACACTTTTTCTGAAAAACAGAACAGACATGTTTACAGCTTTAGAAATACTAACTGAGTTTGAAAGGCCTCAGATTAAATATACAAAAAACTAAGGTATTGAGAATGGGTAATAAGAATGAAGATGAAAATATTCCATTTGCTTTGGTCAGGAAAATAAAAATATTGGGCATTTACTTTTAAAACAAACAAAATGGCACAAGACATTGAAGACAACGGGTTTCATAGATTAGATGTAATGAATTCCATCATTATGGAGTGGAGTAAACGGGACCTGAGTATTCAAGGTAAAGTTGTGGTTATAAAGACTTTTCTGATCAGCCAATTTATATATGTAATGCAATCTATAGGTCTTCCCCATAGTGTAGTAAATAAAATAAATACAATACTGTATAAGTTCCCCTGGCAGAAAAAAACAAAGTAATAGGAAGGCATTTGAAAAAGTAAAACGAAAAGTGATGGAAGGTGAGTATGGAGAGGGGGGTCTTGAAATGTTAAACATGCTCGAGCTACAAAAATACTTTTATTTACAATGGGCAGGAAAACTGTTTGACGCGGCAGAAAAACATAAGTGGAGTTTTATTCCAACATGGCATTTGGAAAAAGCTGGCAAAAGGTGATAGAATCTTCCATATCAACTGTAAAAGAAAAGATATAAAAGGTCTTGAAAGAATAGACAATGAATTTTGGAAAGAGGTCCTAATGACATATTTAGAGAACAAACTGTTATTAAGATGGAAGATATTAATTGCATTGGAAAGAGGTCCTAATGACATATTTAGAGAACAAACTGTTATTAAGATGGAAGATATTAATTGCAACAATTTTCAAAGTCAAATGATCTTCAGTAATTCACTACTCACCTACAAGCACAAAACGTTGTTCTTTCCAACTTGGCAAAAGAAAGGAACTGAAACTATTAAACAGATTATTCATTTTCGAAAAACCGTTTACTCACTCTGGAGGAATTGCAGACATGATAGGGCAAAACAGAGCGAATATCGTACTAGATTATAACATTTTAATTACTACTATTCCAAAGACATGGGTTCAGTGGATACAGAACGGCGAAAAAGAAGATGGATGTCAGAAATGCGAGGCGAGTCAGTTCAATAGGAAAGTAAAGGATATTAGGAAATTAGTCTGTAACGACAAAAACAAAAACAAGAAACGGTGACTCCATGTGCGTCTCAATTTTGGTTCAGAAAATTTGGTGTCAGGCTAGATACATCTATTTGGTCAATAGCGAAAGACGTTACAACAGAAACAAGATTAAGAGTCCTGCATTGGAAAATCCTGCATAATATTTATCCACAAATATTCTCTTAAGTAAAATGAAAGTAAAGAAAGTAATAAGTGTTCGTATTGCCCTGATACAATTGATTATATTGAGCATTTTTTCTATGATTGTCCACCTGTGCAAATGTTTTGGTCGTTTATCGAGGATTTTATATACGTAAAAACAGATATAAAATAAAGCTATCAGTTTTTGGACATACTTTTTGGTATAAACAAATTTGATCTCAATCTTGCGAATTACAAATTCATTAATTACATGATTCCTTTAGCTAAGGTGTGTATTAGTATTTTCAAAAAGACCAATTCTGTCTTCTCTTTACAACATATTTTTTGAAAAAGAGCTAAGCATTAGAAAGCGTCACCTCTTCTTTAAGTAGACTAGAAACACACTATCTGATGCAGAACTCCTTTGCATATTTCTACAGAAACAGTGACCGCTACCATTGGAAAAGTATGTTAGGAAGCCTGTGAGTTTCCTTTCTCTGTCTTTCTCTCCCTCATTCCTTCCTCCATCTCTTTCTATCTCTCAGTTTGTCTGTCTGCTGGCCGTCTGCTTGCTTGCCTGTCTATTTGTCTGCCTGTCCGTCCTTTGCTCCATCTCTCTTTCTTTCTCTCTCTGTTATAGCATGAGAGTGACTCTTCTTTAATGTTCTCTACATGTTCGCTAGTCTGTCTATCTGTTTGTCTGCCTCTGCCTCTCTCTCTCTCTCTCTCTCTCTCTCTCTCTCGTCGCGCGCGCGCGCGCGCAAGCGCACTCTCTTTCGATCTATCTCTGTCTGTATGTGAGTGTGTATGCATGTTTGCCTGTCTGTCCGTGTGACTCAGTGTCTCCCTTCCTGTCGTTTTTTCTCTCTTGTGTGTCTCTTCCCCACCCCCCACCCCAAATCCCACTCTCTCCCTCCCTCTCTCTTTGACGCCGTCTCTGTCCGACTGTCCTCTGCCTGTCAGGTCTGACTCTCTCTCTCTTTCTCTCCCTCTCTCTCTCTCTCTCTCTCTCTCTCTCTCTCTCTCTCTCTTTGTGTGGGTGGGTGGTGGTCGTCGTGATGGTAGTGGTGGCGTGACGTGAGGAGCGCTCACGCTCTTGGGTAGTAGGATGGGGAGGTCTGTGCCCGTCTCGGCAACTGGGACCAACAATATCCTTTCAGGAGTGTGTACATACAGAATTGGTCGCTTATGCTTAAATTTTGCTTTGATACTATAAGAGAATGCTATACAATTGAAGGGAAACAACTCAAAAACTCAGCTGAAGTCACTAGGCACTGGAATGCTTTTAATCCTAGTACACATGTTGATTCAGAGTCATATACTACCAATTACCAAGGCTGTGTCAAACGAAGAGATAAGAGGCAGATGCCTACAAAATTCTGTATCAACCACTATCTACAGGCGACACCTCTGCTGGCTAGGCCAGTTATGGAGGTTCTCCGTGACAACACCTGCAATCCAGGCTTTCAAGTGGGTCCTAGAAGGCGAGAGAAAGGGAGGGCGATCCAAGATGAGACAGTGGCAAACAGTGGAGAGAAACCTTCACCTTGCTTACAAAAATTAAAGGGAGGTCAGCAGACTGCTGAAGGACTGATCACAGTGGAGTGCTTTGACTACCTCTTGCATTGCAAGTCTGCTGAAGTCTAAGGTAAGGCATAGAGGAACGACAATGAGAAAGTATGACACATACACCAATGGCAGTACTGTGTTGATAAGAATAATATCGAGCACTCTTCTCATGTACATTTTTTAAAGCAATTGTGTAGAGATTAGGAACTAGCCATAGCACGCACTATGCTTTCTGCCTTTTTGAGTAGCGGTAAGCAGCCACACAACTGTGTGCAGACTGATGAGTATTTCAAAGTAAATCATGTTTGCCACGAAACGCTGAAACATTTGATGTTGTGCTGGGTTATCCTGTGGAGTGGCCAGCCATGGGAAATAAGATAGATCTGAAACACTTGTAATTACAATCACGCTGTCATTGAGTCACTACACTCTCTGCTTGCGGATAATGAGAAGTTCAAAGAGAATGATCATATTATTGTACACAGTTCATTGTTAAAACAGACTAGAGTGTGAACTCATGTATCACCCCTCTCACTTGACAGCTTTGAAGAAGTATGAATTGTGCATAAGGTCTCATTCACAGAGTACATTCACAGAACAGAACCAATGAAAAAAGGAAGAGAACTGTATATTTTCTGTACTTAACTCATAACAACAACTCTAGAGTCAGCATCAGTCAGTGGATTAAAACAGTATCGGTATAGATACTTTTCAGTTCCCAACTCACAGTTCAAAAACAGCCAGAGTATCTGCAGTATCTGTAGATATGTTGACGTAAAAAAAAATCAGTTGAATGGTCAACAAAACGACATTCAGTGAATTTTGCAGCAAACATGTGACCCAAAAACGGCAAGGTAAGAGATCACCTGCCGCGGCAAAGTGGTAACTGTTGCCGGCTCCCAGCTGGGAGGTCATGGGTTCGATTCCCATCAGAGCCATGTGGGATTTTCATCACCCGACCAGCTCCTACACAGAGTTGAGATTGCTACGGGCTCAGTTGGGAAAATTAAGGCCACACAGTCGAGTTTCTTCCACTGAACGGGTGCGTCTTTGAGAGAGTTTCTCAAATTTCCTGACCAGCACTGCAGGTGACTGTGTCTCTCGGGCCTGGTTGACGCTGGGATGCATTATGAAAGGAAGCAGTCTCAGACCAGAATGGAAATCCATAGTATTATCTTCGTCATCTTCATTCTCATCGATCAGCATAAAAAGTTTTAAATTCTGTGGTCCTTTATGCCCTGCTCTCATGGTGACCTCAGTTTCGATGTCCTCTCCATAAGCGTGGCTTTAGTTTGATTCCACCGGGGTCACCGGCATCGGCGAGTCCATTGGGGCTGTCGATGGACGGACGTGGTGGCGCCCTCCAGAGGGAGAGCTCACTCACGCCGGCTCCGCGCCTGTGCAATTATTGTCGTCAGTAGGGGGCTCAGAAGGTGGTGCCCTACGTATGTTGGATCAGAACAGGTGCCACTGAACACCAATGAAGTAACTTGGCAGCAGTGCAGTGTCTACTACGGTGGGTTGCCTGTTGATGACTTGACGTTGACTGCTCCCTGTGGCTTGCTGGTGCCGGGGCTGCAGTGGGAATCACCGGGGCCGTGGCTGTGAACGGGGTGTCGGAATATGGAGCGTGAGTGCACAGCCACTGAGGTGTTGCACAGAAGAGGGGACAGCAAAAAAAAAAAAAAGAAAAAGAAAGAAAAAAAAAGCAGCAGCAGCAGCAGCAACAGTAGTAGTAGTAGTAGTAGTAGTAGTAGTAGTAGTAATTATAATAAAATGATAATAATAATGATACTGATATTGATGACAATAGTAATCATCATTATGCTCGTCATCACATCATAACAATGCTGCTGCTGCTGCTGCTGCCGATGATGATGATGATGATGATGATGATGATGATGATGATGATGATGAAAGCAGAACAGACAAGACTTACTTCTGGAACGTTCTCAAATTTTTGGAGGATAACCGCGTAAGCACTACCCTGGTTACTGGTGAAGTTAAGTTCTCGTGTGCCGAATTGAACTGGTGACAGTCTTCCGCTCACAGTGATAAAATTGTGACTGAAACCACACCCATGCCTGTACACAGCCTGTTTCTGTTCTACCTGTGGCCTGTATCCGACATCTCACCACAGTTTGATGGCGAAGCGTATTGAATTTTGCTTTGAAAATGCACATGAGGATTGCTACAGAGCAGAACAAGCTGGAATTACTTCTGCTCATGTTCCTGGCTACCTGTATCTTGTGCTGTGGTGACATAGACCTGAACCCTGGAGACCTGAATACCGTTGACACTCGATGAAAACGTAGCACAGAGTGCGATAGTGGGACTACAAAAAAATGAGCCCAACAAGACTTCTGATTGTTCCCCCTCCCTTGATTGCACAGCTGACTCCGGCTTTTTCTCTGGCATCGCAAAGCAGATTTTGAAAGCAATGCACAGTTCCGTTTTCTTTCAACTGACTTTCCACTCACGCTCAAAGGTGTTTGTTCTATTAAAACGAAAAAAACAGGCTTTGTCAGAACACAGTGTGAGGAGATAGTGAGGCACGGCGACAGGCTGGAGGAGATAAACAACCCCAGTCCTCAATTATTTTCATCTTTTCTGAATGAACTAGTCATTGATTTATCACAAACGAAAACACGGAAAAACATGTATTCAGTCACCCCAAGTGCTGTGGACATTTTCTTTTCTACGGATGATATTATTTTTGTTGTATGATACAATTATTACTGAACATCAGAATCAACTGACTTGTTTAAAAAGAGAGGCGGGTGTCTTGTGTTTGACTTTTAACCTTGAAACGACAAACATGATGGTTTTTAGAATGGGAGGACACGTGGCTTCCAGGAGCATCTGGTATTACGGGGCCTGACAGGTAAGATTACAACTGTATCAGTTTGATATTGCTTTGTTTAGAACATCTGGGTGTTGGTAATATTATAGGTTCGTTTATGTGTGAGGTTCGACAGACTGATAAATTGCGAGTGGTAAAGCTGTCATTCTCATATTCAGGAGAGTAACATGTTTACTATCTACATTATTCACCTCTGTGCATTTCATTCAGCTGACTAGCCTATGCACAGTAACAGGCATTTGAAATGTCTCCTGAGTAAATTTGGAATTAGCGGTTGATATATTTGTGTTCATTCTTCGTAGAGATGAATTCAATGATCGCAATCTCTGTTGTACGTTATGCAATTGACTACGAAGTCCTTTATTGTTCTTTCTTGTCCAGACTCGGTAAAGCCAGAAAAAAGGATGATCCCATTGAAACGTTACAGACCACAATGCTTATTCAAATTAATTTATGTTAATGACGTCAAGGAGTACAACTGATTTCTTTATACCTCTGTGTGTGGCATTTAAGGTTCGATAATGTCTCTTTCTAACTTCGCTGATTTTTTTTTTAACAACACCCTTTTTCGGTCTGGTTTTGTTGTTGTTGTTTTTGTTTTTGTTGTTGTTGTTGTTGTTGTTTTGTCTTTTTTTTTAGTTCACCATTTTGAAGAACGTTTTAAAACATTTGCTTACAGGTCATATGATTGTTTACATCGAGTATGCTATTTGCTCACGTATTTTCCATCGGCATATTGTCTTGCCTTTGTACGCGTCCTTCCCATGGTGGATGGCCTAACAGACGGTTTTGAATATTGAGTTCTCACTCTCTCTCTCTCTCTCTCTCTCTCTCTCTCTCTCTCTCTCTCTCTCTCTCTGTTCGTTTTATCTTCTTCTTTTTCACTTTTGTTTTTAGCTTTCTACTTTTTTTTCCCATGTTGCCTCTTTTTTTAATTTTCTTGATTCTTTTTACAATGTAAACGCATCTCTCTCTCTCTCTCTCTCTCTCTCTCTCTCTCTCTCTCTCTCTCTCTCAAACGAAACTCTAGCTCCTAGCTCATTTTATTTTGCATTGCCTTGAAAAGCAATCTTGCTTTTCAAACATGAATGTTAAATATGGCTATATGCGGGGTGAGTTCTCGCTCACGAATGGTGCAGTGGTCTGTTTCACGTCTCTGCGCATAATTAATTAACTTTGTCTTAATTACGAGTTGTATTGACATTTCAAGTGCACAGAAATCTCAGTGAGTGATTAACGTGTCGACCAGTATGATTTTTTAGAGAAACCGACGGCTACATCGGGCACAGGCCACACAAATAACAACACAGGATGTGGCGTCGAGAGGAAATGGTGGAGTAACGGTACAGATGTATCGACACAGTGTTGTGTTTGGATAGTGACGTCATTCAATCGGAAGTGCGCTGTAGTGTTTGTGTGCTAATTCTTGGAGTACGACATGAAATTGTGTTCTGTGAAGTGTTCTGTGAAATGAGTGACAACAAAACAAACGGATTTACTCTTCATCTACAGATGATAGTGACACCAGTGTTTGTGTAGAGCAGACAATGAAGCCTGATCGAAAACGTCAAAACATAGGGTCTTGTGTAGAAGAGAAAAAAAAAAAACAACAACATGCCGGATCTGTCAAGCAGAGACATTCAAGTAGCCCTTGCTAGAAATAAAAAAAAAACGAATGGACGGTTTAACCACAAAAGAAGACTTTGCAATCATGAAAGAAGACTTAAAAAACCTGACAACAAATTTCATGGAGAAGGTTAGTGCGCTTGAGGGGAGGGTCTTTGAAATGGAAGCGCAGAGAGAACAGCAAGACAAAGTAGGTCAAGAACTGAAAAAGAAGAACGAAACCCTACACAATATTATTAGGCAGCAGGAGATCAGAATTAAAGAAGTAGAAAAGCAGCAAAACGATTTGGATCAATACTCTCGGAGGTGTCATTTACGGGCTTTCCGGGTCCAGGAGCGAGAGAATGAGACTCCAGACGACTGTGTGCGCAAAATCTGTACCCTCTTCACTGACAGCGTGGGTGTCGATGTCAAACCTGTCGACATAGAGGTGGCACACAGGACTGGGAGGCGTAGTTCCGACAAACCCCGCCCAATACTCGTACGATTCTTCGACCGCAAGAAGCGAGACCAGGTGCTGACTAAACGCCGTAAGCTGAAGGGAAAGGGTAACAGCGTGGCAGAGGATTTGACAGCGACCAACTACAGGCTCCTACGAAGCGCTATGGACCATTCGGCAGCAATGTCCGCCTGGACCAGCGCTGGGAAGATATTAGCTAAAGTTAAGAACGGTGTCATTGTGAGACTGACAATTCACACGGATTTGGATGAAGCTTTCAAGCGAGCCATGTCACCAGCAAATGTTAGCATGGAGGATGGTGTGTTGGTGTTGTAGTTTGTGAAGAAAAGAGACAAAAAAGTGATGGAAGGAACGGCAGAACATTCTGTGTGGGGGGGAAGAGGGGGGAAAAAAGTGTGTAATTAAGCAGGACTGATTCAAAGGACTTTACACGAAAGAAAAAGTGAGTAAAACTATTTTCAAAAACAGAATTGTGAAAAAAAAAATTATTAAGATGTCAGTATAATAACAATATAATGAGAGTCCAACAGCAAAATTGAAAATAAGTGCTGTTAAAAAAACTAAATGGCAAAATGGGGGGGGGGGGGGGGGGGGGGGACAAAATAGAGGAGATTGGGGGGGCGGGGGTAGAGGTGTGGAACGGTTCCGCTGTTGAGGGTTGAGGGAGGGACAGGAAGGAGTGGTTTGTACTTGTGTTATTTGTTGTTGTTTGTTTGGCAGCAGGTGCACACACGGTGAACACATGCCTGTGCGCGCGCGCGTGTGCGTGCGCGTATACATACACACCCACACATATGATATAAGTAGGCATGGATGCATGTGGGCACTTATAATTGGGTGTTGTTGTGCGCGCGCGCGCGCGCGAGTAAACAGAGACAGAGGGAGAGAGAGAGAGGGGGGGAGAGAGAGAGAGAGTCAATTTGTATCAATATATATACATACGTAAGGATATATAAGTACATGTTTTCGGAAATGCAAAAACATGTGCACACTGATACGCGGTCACACGCGCACGCGCGCGCGCACACACACGTACACACTGTGCTTTTAAACATGTAACATTATTATTTCATAACTGAATTACAGCTACAGTCGATGAACTTTTAATACTCATACAATTTTTGTTGTTGTTGTTGTTTTTTGTTTTGCTTTGATATAAAAGTACGAACATGTGTACGTGTGGCTATAGAACACACATGCAGTCGCGCGCGCGCGCGCACTCACACATGCGCGCGCACACACGCACACACACAGCGCACACTAGCGCACACTCGTGCACACACGCGTACACGATCGTCTAATATCACTTTTAGTAGTAAACAGCCGTTAAATTGAAGAATGAATATGTGTATTCACATACTCGCGCACGTACACACGCGCGCGCGCGCGCGCGCGCGCGCACGCACACACACACATACGCGCGCGCGCACACGCACACACACACACACACACACACACACACACACACACACACGTGCGCGCGCGCGTGCGCGCACACACAAAACATACAGACACTACATGCAAAAGCATTCACGCACATGTGCACGCGTGTGCATATGCATGCGCACGTGCGGGCACGTGCATACACACAGGCACATGTAAGTTAGAATAAGTAGTTTTTTTAACTTACAAGATCATATTCCCCCCTCCTTTATTGCTATGGTGGATATGGTGGTGATGATGGTATTGCTGATTATGATGTTGATGACAATGTGGTGCATATAAGTATGTCTGGGTTCTTCTGGTAGATGGGGGAACTAAAGGAAAACATTATTGCCCCTTGGGGAATCCCCAGCAAAGAGTACAGATGTACCAAACGGGAAAAATATGTCATAAGGTTCATCGAGTGAGCTGTGAGAGGTTAAGCTTTATTCATCATGACATGAGCTCAGATGTTGCATATTGTATCAAACTGCTTGTATTTGTCGCACACGCACGCGCGCGCGCGCGCGCGCGCGCGCGCGTGCGTGCGTGCGTGTGTATGTGTGTTTTTTTTTTCTTTCTTTCCATCTCTCTCGTAACTGTCCCATTTGTCACATGGTGTTCACCGCCACCCGCCCCTTCCCTCCCATGTTCTTCTCTTTGTAAGAAAGGAAAAGGTTACACATTTTTGCCGTTCTTGTTGTGCGTCTTGATTGACAGTTATGTATGTATACATTTAAGTAAGTGTGTGTGTGTGTGTGTGTGTGTGTGTGTGTGGTGTGGATGCATAACAGATTTCAAACAAAAACTTGAACAGTAGATCACTCGTCATTTTGAGTCGTATTCAGGAACACAGGTTATGTCACACTAATTATTGTGATACTTTGCCTTATGTAATGTGCCCAGCGAGACTTATTCAGAAATGTTATTTTATGTTCTACATTGTTTGTGTTTATTTTGTCATGTCCAAGAATTCTTTGTACACATTTTTTGTTACAACAGGTCCAAGGGTTTTTTCTTTGTCATATTTATGATATAATTTGTGATGTACATGATGATGATCATAGCATAGTGAAAATGAGTATGGAGAGCAGATACAGCACTGGCAGTATGAAAGAACATTATGGGAATGAATAGTTTTGATGATTTCATCTCTAAATTGCCAGGGTCTGGGTAACTATGAAAAACGAAAAGATGTCTTTCAATATTTAAGGCAAAAGGAATATTCTGTATATTTTTTACAAGATACACATTTTACTAAGAAATTAGAGCGGCAGATACGAATTGAATGGGGATATGAATGCTTTTTTTCTTCTAATAATAGTAGATCAAGAGGGGTTGCCATATTGTTAAATAATAATTTTGATTTCAAAATAGAACAAATAATCAAAGATACAAAAGGAAACTATATTGTTTTGGTGTTGAATACAATGGGACAACAGATTGTATTAGTGAATGTTGACGGTCCAAATCAGGATGAACAGATTTTTTCAAGACTATACAAAACAGAATTGAAGATCTAGGTATCTCGAATGTAATTATCGGTGGAGATTGGAACTTGGTATTAAATCCAAATTTTGATTACTATAACTATAAACATATTAATAATGTCAAAGCAAGAGAAGCAGTATTAGAGATGATTTCCAAATATGAATTAGTAGATATATGGAGAGAATTGAACCCAGAAGTTCTCCGATACAGTTGGAGAAGAACAAATCCTTTTCAACAAAGCCGTTTAGATTTTTTTTTAGTTTCTGACACTTTAGTAACCAATGTTAGTAACGCTGATATCCTCTTTGGATATAGAAGTGATCACTCTTTAATAACATTGAGGTGACATTTAAAGATGAAGAAGAACCAAAGGGTTTGGGAATTTAACTCCTCTCATTGTTGAAAGATCATATTTATGTTGAACTCATTAACAATACTATAGAAGAAATGAAAGAACAATATGCAGCATTGCCTTATACAAGAGAGAATGTAAAAAGAATACCAGCTGATCAGATTCACTTCATGATATCTGATCAACTGTTTTAGATACATTGTTAATGGAAATTAGAGTAAAATCTATTACGTACAGCATAAATAAAAAGAGGAATTTAATAAAACATGAACAAGATCTAGAAAGAGAAATACAAACTCTAGAGAGAAAGTCGTTTATAGATGAAGAAGACATGATAGTTTTGAATGAGAAAAAACACAAATAGCAGAAATTAGGAAAACAAAACTAGAAGGTATTATTTTAAGATCCAAAGCAAGATGGGCAGCAGCTCAAGGAGAGAAAATCAATAAATACTTCTGCTCTTTAGAAAAAAAAAGGCATTTTGTAAGCAAACGAATGTTGAAACTGATGACAGATGACGGTCGAACACTATTCGAAAGAGATGAGATGTTGCAGGAGACAAAATCCTTTTTTCAGAATTTATATAAACAAAAAGAATCCCGGGAAATAGATATTGAAAATTACATACACAGTTTGCCAAAGTTATCTGAAACAGAATCTGAAAACCTGGAAGAGTTCATAACTGAAGAAGAAGAAGCATCTGAAGCATTAAAAAGCATGCAAAATGATAAAAGCCCAGGTACAGATGGAATGACAGTGAATTTTTTAGTTTTTTCTGGAGACAGTTAGGTGACTTTGTGGTTCGGTCATTAAACGAGGGATTTATTAAGGGAGAAATGTCAATAACTCAAAAGGAGGGAATAATAATTTGCATACCTAAAAAATGAAAAACCTAGGGAATATTTAAGAAATTGGAGACCAATCTCACTCCTGAACGTTTACATATAAATTGGATCAACGTGTATAGCAAACAGGATGAAAAGGGTTATATCTAAATTAATCCATGAAGATCAAACATGATTTATATCGGGAAGATACATTGGAGATAACATTCGAATTTTGTATGATTTAATACATTATTTAGAAAATAAAAACATGCCAGGTCTATTGATTTCTATTGATTTCGAAAAAGCTTTTGACTCAGTTAACTGGAACTATATGGAAAAAAGTTTTGAATGCATTTGGCTTTGGTAAAGATATAATTAAATGGATACATACCTTCTATACTAACATCAAGTCCTACGTGATCGTGAATGGAAAAATTTCAGAAAGCTTTGTAGTAGCCAGAGGATGCTGGCAAGGAGACCCAATATCGCCATATTTGTTTGTTCTGTGTGCTGAGATATTAGCATGCAAAATCCGTGAAGATAAAGAAATTAAAGGAATTCAGATATCAGATACAGAATTTTAAGTAAGCCAGTTTGCGACGACACCTCATTTACGTTAGAGGGAGATCAAAAGTCATACGAAAGACTGTTCAATACTCTAGAGGAATTTGAAGAAATCTCAGGCCTAAAGTTGAATTTTGAAAAAAAACTATCAATGTATGGTTAGGTAAAAAATAAGAAATCAAATATTAGATACTTAGCTAATAAGCGCATGATATGGAATCCCCCCAAATTAAAATACTTGGGCTCTGGTTTACTACTGACCTATCGCATTTAACAGAAATCAATACAGCAAGCAAATATGTTGAAGTACAAACCTTGTTTAAAATCTGGTCTAGAAGGATCTGTACACCACTGGGAAGAGTAGCCATCTTAAAATCGCTTATATTATCAAAATTAGTATACTTATGGATACTATTGCCAAATCCACCAGATGATTATATTAAACAATTACAGAAAATGTGTTCTGATTTTGTGTGGGATAAAAAAAAACAGATAAAATAAAACGAATTTATTCAGTTCATAATGTCGAAAATGGAGACATTGGAATTCCAAATATACAAGCCTTTATTCAGGGTCTGAAATTGTCTTGGATAAGAAAACTGATGATAGGTAATTCAAAATGGAAGAAATTAATGAAAAGCTCATATCCAGAAAGTGATCCGTTAAACTGCTATGGTGCTAAGAGATTTACAATAAATAAATATAATCAGTTTTGGAAAGACGTATTTAATGCTTATGATAAAATTAAACACTAATGTTGAATTAGATAACAACAAAGAGATGTCTGCTGAACCCATATTTTTCAACAACAACAAATTCAAAATAAATAATAGTCATTTCTTTTTTAAAACTTGGAACCTAAAAAATGTATACCTTGTGAAAGATGTTTTGAAAGAAAGTGGAGAGTTTTTAAAACATGACGAATTTTCAGAAAAGTGGGGTCTAACAGTAAATTATCTTAATTACTTTGGTTGCATTCAAGCAATCAAAGAATATGCCAGAAAAGAAATATAATCTTCAAAAATAAGTGTAGTAACGAAAATAATAAATCAGCACAAATAATATCTGCAGTACATAAAGGAACAAAGATTTTTTACAGTTTACTCTTAGAGAAACATGTAATATTCGACATAAAAGCCTTTATGAAGTGGGAAACTCGATTAGCCATATATATTAATTGGGGAGACTGTTTTAAAAAAATTAACGAAATAAAAGAAATAAAGCTTAAATGGTTTCAATTGAAACTGTGTCATGGAATTTTAGTGTCAAATATCCTATTACAAAAAATGGGAGTAACTGATAATGATAAATGCAACTTTTGTTGCAATGAAAGAGATACTCTGCAACATTATTTATGGTACTGCCCATTCTCACAGATGTTTTGGAAAGATTTTGAAAAAAAAATAAGAGAGAAGTGCAGTAACTGTGAAAGATTATCATTTAATGTTAAAATTAATTTTATTTGGCACAGACGATACAACACTAACTGAAGATACTTTTGATCTAATTATTTTATGGGCAAAATTCTTTATTTTATAAGTGCAGGATAACTCATATAAAACCAAAACTGGAAATATTTTTGACTGAGTTAACCGTAGGTATACACTGGAAAAATATGTACATGTATTAAAAATGTGTTACTATGATTTTTAAAAAGAAGTGGCTACCATACTCAGGATTATTGTTGGAGGGATAGCAAACAATATGGATGATCCTTCAATACACTGTATAGATGTTGTGTTTAAAAATAAAAAAAAAAGGGGGGGGGGGGGGGGGGTCCATACATATTGAATATTACTGACATATGCTATGAACAAAGAATTCAAAACATGATTTTGTGTTGCTGTATGAGGACCTGTGTGTGTGTGTGTGTGTGTGTGTGTGTGTGTGTGTGTGTGTGTGTGTGAAAAATACATATAATGTTTTTTTTTAATTCATTGTAAATATCAATCATCACTGTTTTTTGTTAATTAGTTGTATATTTGTTTACTAGTATTAATAATCCTTAGACCCTGAGTCAGAATGCTGACATCCTGGGAATATCAATCAGTCAAACAGTCTCTCTGTCTCTCTTTATCTCTCTCTCTCTCTCTCTCTCTCTCTCTCTCTCTCTCTCTCTCTCTCTCTCGCTCGCTCGCTCGCTCGCTCGCTTGCTTTATCTCTTCTCTGTCCCTTTATCCACTGCTTTCCTTTTTGTCTCTCTTTTCTCTTTTCCACGTCCTTTTTCTTCTTCTTCCTCTTCTTCTTCTTCTTCTTCTTCTTCTTCTCTGTATTTTGTATGTATGTATGTATGTATGTATGTATGTATGTATGTATGTATGTATGTATGTAAGTATGTATATATGTATGTGTGTCTCTCTATCCATCTATCTGTCTTTGTCTCTGTCTTTCTACCTCTGTATGTCTGTCTCTGTCTGCCTGTCTGTCTGTCTGTCTGTCTCTCTCTCTCTCTCTCTCTCTCTCTCTCTCTCTCTCTCTCTCTCTTCTCTGTTCGTGTGTGTGTGTGTGTGTGTGTGTGTGTGTGTGTGTGTGTGTGTGTGTTCCTTAATGCATTGCTTTTCCCTCTTCGTTGTTTCTTCCCTTCTCCCACGTTCCTCTTGTCCCTGTCTAGTAGTTCGAACTCGAGGATGTGGGCTTGTATTGAAGTGTGTACTATATATGCTGTGAACTCCCTGAGATTCAAGAAGGCCGCACGTAGATTTCTACTGCACAGTTAGTGAATGTCCTACATACTCTGCTAAAGTGAACGCAGGCTCGACTGACACACCTAAGCACACACTGTCAACAGATGTACACAATACCTACCCCCCCCCCCCACCCCTTGGTTTTTCGCCAAGAGAGTTCCATACCAGAGAGTAACAGAAGACGACAGTACACTATCAATGATGGAGTGGTAGAATTGAGTCAAACTGTAGTTTTCTTCAACTGGCGTACTAAAGAATGTCTTCCAAACTGATGCAATTTTCCGTCTGCGCTGAGCGTGTGAGAGACCTGCACATCTCGAAACTTGAATGACCAGACCTTCTTAATTTGTTGGCCATCGGCACACAATATTGAGACAGGGGCTTTATTTTCTTTCTTTCAGGAAATCAGTTATCAATTCCTTGGCTTTTGAAACATTGACCCAAAATTGTTTGTAGTACATTATTCATCTCTTGTTCCAATTTCTTTATTGTAAGCTGTTTCATCGCCGTTAACAGACGTTGTCTGTCTGAAGTTGTGCCAGCGCACGCACGGATGTACCGAGACATATTTTTGGGGGAAGGAGGACAGAAGAAAACAAAGGCACTGTTCTCAAATATGCCACAGGTCCCAGGAAAGAAAAAGATGTATTTCTCATTTCTTCTTTGGTTTAGTGAGGTAAACAAACAAAAGAAAACGTAATAACTTTTAAAAGAAGACTGTGACAATTTACTTCTATAGTCATCATCATCATCAGCAGCACCAGCAGCAGCAGCAGCAGCAGCATCTTCGACATAATCATCTTTGTCATCATCATCATCATCATCATCATCATCATCATATATCATCATCATCATCATCATCATCATCAACGTCATCATCATCGTCATTATCATCATCACTTATGTGTAGCTTAATACTCCAGAATATAGGCTCTAAACGTACCTAAGCACACATGTCTACAAGCACTGAACAAATTTACAAGTGTAAGCAAGAAAGTATCAACAACATTCTGCATGAGGTTAAGTTGATCCCAAGTTTTGTAGTGCAGGTAAAGCTGCAGGTTCAGTTTCGATTTAACAGGGAGTTCCACATAACATGGCTATGCCCCAAGTTCAGTTTTCAAGGTTAACAAAGAGTTACATATAACAGGAGTTTGATTATGGAATGATCTTTGATTAGTGTAAGAGACACACGATATATGCTGGAAGGCTTGATCTGATAGAACAGATTGACTAACAGATCTGACGTGGATATAAAAAAGTAAATGTTCAATTTAATCATAGAATGATCTTTAGTTAGTTTAAGAGACAAACAGTATATGCCGGAAGGATTGATCTTAGAGAGCAAATTAACTAATAGATCTGAAGCGGATAAAAAAAGACAGCAAAGTTCCCTCCATACAACGAGATACGAGAAAACAAATTTGAATTTGGTAGACATGTCAATGGAAGCAAGTGGAGTTTTAACATTTTTGGTAGTGCTTTACGATCTTTCCGTGACTTTTTGAAAATCAAGTAGGTAGCGTTGTTTTGAGTACGTTGAACACGAAACATTTCCTGAGAAGACAGACCAGCGAGAAGTTGATAACAATATTTAGCGTGACTCGGAGCATAGGAAGTTATATGTTGAAATGCAGATTCTGGAGTGAGAAAGGTACTAATGAATGTCATATTCCTCAGTCCATATTTTGATGACTAACAGATTCGACTGAAGTAATCATGTTTAGATGCTTTTCATGATTTACGAAACTCAAATTCTGCATGTTTTTTCGCCATTATTTTACGATTCCCCAGATTCTGCACGGAACCCCGAAAGCAAATTTCAACTCTGCCAACTTTCTTAGGGGAGAGATATTCATTTTTGAAGACCACACAGAGAACCTTAGTTTTGCTATCATTCATTATGTATAACCAACATGTTTTACTTTCAGGTGTTTGATGTCTACTGAGTATACGCTTAAAAGAGAGAAAGCTAAAAGTTAGCATACGCTTTTATAGATAGCAAGTTAAAAGGTAGTACACACGAAATTTATTCTGACAAAAATTCTCGAACCTTATTTGTCATAAATCAAATAGTATGGGCTTCCATCCAGTTAAAAAGTTCCAGTTCTTTTGATTTTCTCTGCTTTTCGACCCAAGTGTTTACTGTGTACATGAAGGGATTAATGGCAGAATTTAAAGGCATTATGAATATTGCCAGGGCCACATTCACTTGTCCAGGGATGGGGATACCAACCGATGCCAAAATTCCACACAGACCAATAGGAAACCAACACATGAAATCTGTTAGTGCAATCGTGATCAGCCGCTGAGCTATGGTCATATCCCGTGACATTTTGGTAGAGTTGATTTTGAAACTATTTTTTCCCACTGACCAATAGATCGATGCCTGGCCAATGGAAATGAACAGAAACAAAACAAAATTGAGAACAATAAACACACTGAAAGAATACGTTTTTCCTCTGAAATCTTGCCTGGTTATTGGTAGTGGAATACAAATACCAGTCTGACTGTAAAACTCCCAGTGTGATGTTAATGGAAGCAAAGGTAAAAAGGCGAGAAACCAACCAACCAGCCACGTCAACATACAGACAATCGCTGCAGACGGTTTCTTAAATCGCAATGTGCTGAAGGGAAAACAGATGACAACAAAACGATCTAACGTGATCAAGCAGATAATCAGGGCTGATACTTCACAAGACAACAGAGACAGAAACCCAGCCACCTTACAAGCTACGCTGTTTTTTCCATATGTCGTCATAGTGGAGATACTTACCACGGAGCTGCTCATCAGCCACTCCTATTACGGCCATGTAAACACCCATCAGGAAGTCAGCCAAGGTAAGGTTTATAACAAACACAATAAAGCCACTTGATGAAGCCATCCTTTTCACAAACACGCGAGCACAGAAACAGAAGAGGTTGCCAGACACTGCCAGACAGGTCATCAGCCACAGAAATCCACGGTAGGTCCATGACTCCAATAAATCCTCACAGGATGAGATTTCATCCTTAGGGGCATAACAGGATGAGGTATCAAATTCACTGGGCAGTATTTGACTACAGCACAACTTATAGTTCTGGGTCGAAATGTAACGTAGACGGGACAGATCCTTGAAAATGTCTGCTGGAAACGTTTTCAAAGGGTTATGATCCATGAATAATTCCGTCAGATGTGGAGTGTAGCGAAAACCGTTGGAACTAATGGTATGTATGGAAGTAAAACTTAAGTTCAGTTTATGCAAACGAGGAAATGGTGCTAATGTTTGGAGTTGAATACTGTAAGTGTTGCATACGACAGATCTAGCGATGTCACCTTTGATCTTTGCACACAGTGGAAGTATCAGCATAGATTGACGTAACTGGATTGTTAGACAGGGACAATGATTCCATGTTTTCCAAGCCAATGAAGCAAGTGATGTTGATAATTGCAGTTCGTTACTACTGAGGTCAATGAACTCAAATTCAATAATTTCATTTCAGGCAGGATTATGAGAGAACACCTGGCAAGTACAAGTAAATTAGATAAAAACTACTACTGACATCAGATGGTGTCATACCTGAACCAGAGGCATCCAAAACGCGCATCTGAGGAAAGAATTTAGCATTAAAAGGTTGCAAACATAGAAGAGCGTGCACACGACACACGCAATCTTCAGGGCACTGATTACTGCACCATATCTCATCATCATGCATTGGACAGTGAGCCCAACCATCACAGACGTGGTCACTGTGTGCACACATATAAGTGAGGACCTGCATCGGAGAAGCCCTGCACATGTCATCTGTTCACACCCAGCTTCGTCCTGGTGTTCTATACAGTCATACATCCCATTGCATCGTGTGTAAATGGGCAGACAGTCGTTGAACTGACCTTGACAATGGTAGTGGCTATCAGGGCATGACTCATTTGATTTCAGTTTCATTGAGATGAACTGTGATATACCATCAAAACTGATGAGAGCAGGATATGGAACTCTTGCAGTGAAGCTCAAAAGCTTTATGTCGGGTGTATAACACATGCGTTCATCTGATTCGTCCAAACAATGTGGTATATTATCGCACGTGTTATCATATGAGACACACTGACCACTCGTGCATGCGAAGTATGTTTTAGTACACAGAGGGTGGTTGCAGAAGGACTCATCTCTGGAATCCAGACAGTCAGCTGTGAAGTCACAGACAAGGCTGTACGACAGTGTCATAGTTAAGTCATCATTGCACATAAATGTAGGAGGTACAAAGTTAAGAAACTTTGTGGAATTAAACATATTGGTGTCTGACGCTTGTTCAGAAAAATGACAGCTGGATGCAAGTATTTGACGACATGGTTTGTCCCGATTCGAGCCACATGATAAATATTTATGTGTCGTTTGACCATCATGACATACTACCATGGAGTACTGCCCCTTTGAAAGTAAAACATCGGTGGTGGTTGTGAGAGAAACTCAGTCGTAAAATCAGTGTTGTCTTTGGTATTGTTGATTCTGATTCACAAATTGTCCCAAATGATATACGGTATGGCAAAGTGTTCAGAACCATTCGTGTCAGGATCAGGAAAGGTACTCTTTTTTTTGCCGGAAAACATTCTATCTATACTAAAGTAATGATGAAAGACCGTTCTGTCTTCACTATATACACTTTGTCTGTACACACTAGGCTTTGATTTATCACCATAGTACAAACCCACACGGAAAACAGGCATTTTCCAGTATCTCCCTGATTTTTTGGTAAGGACACCATACGGGTCAAACAGACATGTAGGAATGTTAGAAATGCTCCGAAACTTTTCGCAGTTCTCATTAACCCTTTTCAGACTATGCAACTTATCCCCTTGGAATTCACGCACTTTCCAGATGATTTTGTAGCAACGGTCACACATTGCAACCAGACCCTCGCACTCAGCACTACTGAATAGGCAGTGCTCTGTTTCATCTCGTCCATCTTCACACTCTGTCTTCAGGTTGCAAGTCACGTGGTGCTGAAAGCTAGAATAGTGTTCCATGGAGCAATTCAACAATCCAGTCGGTTGGATCTGAGGGGTTTTATCCTCGGGTAAGAAGGAAATGAAAAACTGGAAGCATGGATACTTATCTATGTATCCTCTGTTAAACTTTCTAGACACCACAACAGCATACTTGGAGAAACGAAAGACATTGTGAAAATTAGAATTAATGTACAACGATGTCCAGACTTTGACTGCTTGATTTCTTCGTTTTAAAGGTACCTTTAAAGGATCGTAACGTTTTGTGTACCGAAGCATGGCGACGTTTGTACGACCTTCCTCAAGTTGTCTGAAACTGACCATGAGTATATGCCCAGATGGCTGATGGATGTCCTTCCTCCAGGGGCCTGTGTCACTCTCACTTACATTTTCTAATGTGATGCATCCAGATATCTGTGAGGTCATGACAAGAACCAGTGGCCCGGGTGCTTTGAAAATGTGTTATGTATCAAAAATCACACAAATCACCATCGTCGTAGACTGACCTAACATAAACTCCCAATCCAGTCACCAATGAAAAAAAATGCGCCATGCGGTTAAAACTAATGCTGCATCTCACGTATGAAACAAAGTACTGGTAAGAACACATGTTTAAAAGATAAGTTAGAGCTATTATTCACTAAGGTGTGTGTGTGTGTGTGTGCGCGCGCGCGCGTGCGCGCGCGCGCGCACGCATATGTGTGTGTGTGTCTGTGTGAGTGTGTCTGCGTGTGTGTGTCTATCTCTCTCTGTCTGTCTGTCCGTCTGCCTTCCTCTGTCTGTTCATGTGTTTTTAGGAAAACATGGAATCACAAGGAGTAGGGGAGTGATGGTGGACGGGATTTCTTCGTTATTAGCACTTCAATCATACGTCACTTTGTGACATATTTAGTACATCTTTTAGGTACTGCATCGCTGAAAATGTCCAGGGCCACTGAAGACAAAAGGCTTATCTAGAAAACAGTTAACTATGTCTGATGAAGATATGGTTATGCAAGATCAACAAACAAGATCTACATGGATCTCCCACTCCCCATTTGCCTGACCTACCCTGTGCTGTTCTTCTGTGTACTGTTTATTCACGTATTATGAGTCATAGCGGCTGGTGCCTTTCTTGTTATGTAGTGCTCCAAACATTTCTGGTACACACCAGTACCGCACTTGCAGCACTTCTGACGAGACTTTTCCAGTAAGCTACACACCACATATGCCCCAGTACACATTCCACGGGATGATTCCTGCTCTTCAAATAAACCGTAGTGGTTAAGAATGGTAGGGAAACGAAACGTACATCCGACTCAGGCCCATATGGCTGACCTGGTCATATACATAGCAATGGTCCGCCTCGTTTCTAACAGATTCACAGGGTTTTTTTTCGCCGGTGAGTATGACCCAGTAACATCCCAAGCCTGCTGTACGCAAGATCCAGCAAAAAGCTTCTACTTCTTCTCCATCAGAGAGCAGCATGATAAATATGCAATCCACCGTTATGGTTAAACTGCCCATCTGTTACAGCGATGTCGTTGGTTGGTCTGGTTGATTCTTCAGGTCGGGTGCACTAGGTCGCATTCCCTATTGTAGGGATTGAACTGGAGAATGTGTGCTGGTGTCTATCCCTGAAGGACCGCCATCTTGGCATGATCAGGAAGCTAGCATGTCTCAGTAAACTTTAGAGCTGTGATGGCAGGAGCTTAAGCTCCTGGCAGGGCTACCCAACCTAGCAAGATCAATAGGTAAAGACCACACTAAGAGTGATCCCTGGTCAACCAAGTTTGTAGGGTGGGAGGGGTGGGGGTGGGGGGCGCTAGGTTAACATCGCGCGAAAGCACCCACCTGTTTCAGAATTGTGGCGATACCACCAAAAACACCTTGGACCAGGAGGATTCCTCTTTGACAGAATGTATGAAAAGTTGGAACACCGTCATCTCCGTCTATTTCTTTTTCTTTATATGTGTTTGTAAGCATAATGTTATAGGCGAAGAAGGTCATTACCATGCTAATGGAGTGCTTGTGCAGTCGTGTCTGCTGTGAGTTTGTTTGTTTGTTTTTTTTTAATGTGATGTCGATTGTACTGTATTGTTGCTTTTTTTTATTGTAAGGTCGATGATATTGTCAGTGTTATCTTGCCTGTTCATTTGCAATGCAGATGAGGTTGTCAATGCACCAAGATACACTTCACCTAGACTTATGTTAAGGGCAGTACCGTAAAGGAGGGTGCCTTGGATCAGGAATCGCAGCACAAATCAATAATAAGATTTAAGAGCTTTGATCTTGGCCAACGTTTCATGTGTCAACCAAGCTTCAATTAGACCCGCTTTTTATCTATTACTTTTTCATGTAATCTTGCCAAACGGGCTCTGGATCTAAACTTGAATCTGGATCTTATATTAGATTCGTTTTCCCAGCTAATTTCCTTAGACTCCGTTGAGGACTTTCTTCGGTCCACCTGCTGAACGTATCAAGAGTCCATACTCGGATCCTGATCTGCTTGACAAATCTGCACCAACCTTTTGAGCCTATTTGTAAAAACCACCACCAAATTATATGGGCAATCGAATTACAAGACAAACATGACGTGTTTCGACCTCTTAGGTCTTCTTCAGGCAAGATAGACATTACTCAGGACAATGAAAATGAAGAACGAGTAATTACTTAACTTGTCAAATTCAGCTTAAGATTACGCCAAAAAAAAGTACCAACTTCATTCAATGCCCCATTTTACGCCGAATTTGACAAGATACGTGACTGCCCCTTCTTTATTTTTGTTGTCCTGAGTGTTGTTTATCTTACCTGAAGAAGATCTAATAGGTCCAAACACGTCGTGATTTGTCTTGTAATTCATTTGTTTATGTTATCTGGCAGAGTTCTTTCAATTACCTTTTACAATTTGTTTACATTTCCGCCTGCAGTCACCTCACTTTGCAAGCAGCCTGTTCAGGTTTCGCCCTTCGGCCGCTTTCTATGGTTTCACTAGATTCGATGACATTGATTCAGGGAGTTATACATACTTTTAATGAAACGATCCTGGACTCACCCTCGGATCCGGATTCCTACATTACAATCATACCTAAATTCAGTGGTTTCATCGTTAACCAATATTAAATTTATTAATCAAGTGTCAACAAAATCAGTTCAATTCTTTTTTGCACAATCTTCTTTTACAGGTATTCGGTCTGCCCTTGAATCCGCCTCTACTGGAATGATCAGCACGAAAATGTTTTTGGTTCGACTGTGTCACATTCATTTTCCATTTAATTTCATTAAAACCTGTAGAGAGCATTTTGCGTGATCTTGCCACAGACAAAGAAACAACCGAACAGGCGCTGGGCGAAAACATAACCTCCATGGTTAATGTTAAGGTGATGTTAAAGAATGATAGAGACAACAAAAGGAAAGTTGCACCTCTATTCAAATAAAATCAATAAAACTAAAGTAGTGAGGGGAGTGTAGAAGGCAGGCATAAGACGAGCTTCAAGACAGCGACACTGGTGAGCTGAATATGACTTGCTTTGGCACTACATCCGGCATTTATTTTACTCTCTCTGTCTCTCACTCTCTCTCTCTCTCTCTCTCTCTCTCTCTCTCTCACACACACACACACACACACACACACACACACACACACACACACACACACACACACACATTGATGCGGCTTATTCACTAAACGTTACAAGGATGGCATGTCTGTGAACAAAATAGTTCTGCCAATATCAAATTGTAAATCAAACGATACAAATAATACATGTTACCTGTCAGGTGATTTACGAGCTGTGGCAGGTATGACTGGAGTCAACGCTTTAACGCTTCCGTAGATTTATGATGGTGCGCGGATGCAAGAATGAGCGTGCATGCGTTTGGAAGAAGTTTGATTTTTTTTTAATCTCTTTCTGTTTTCCCATTCCATGCCTGAGTCTCAGAATGTGCGCGGCACACACACACACACACACACACACACACACACACACACACACACACACACACACACACACTGTGTGTGTGTGTTTGTGCGTGCGTGTGTGTGTGTGTGTGTGTGTGTGTGTGTGTGTGTGTGTGTGTGTACGAACATCCGTGCGTGCACGTGTGTGTGTGTGAGTGTGTGTGTGTGTGTGTGTGTGTGTGTGTGTGTGTGTGTGTGTGTGTGTGAATTTGTGTGTGAGTAATTGTGTGTGTGTGTTCTTGCCTGTGTGTGTGTGTGTGTGTGTGTGTGTGTGTGTGTGTGTGCTTGCGCGCGCGCGCGCGCGCGCGCGCGCGCGCGTGTGTGTGTGTGTGTGTGTGTGTGTGTGTGTGTGTGTGTGTGTGATAATGTGTTTGTGTGTGTGCTTGTGTGTGCGTGCGTGTGTGTGTGTGTGTGTGTGTGTGTGTGTGTGTGTGTGTGTGTGTGTGTGTGTGTGTGTGTGTTTGCGTGTGTATGTATGGTTGTTTGTGAGCGCTTGTGTGCGTGTGTGAACGTGCGCACGCGTATGCGAACATTAGTGCGTAAATGTAAGTGTAGAAGTGTTTTATGTGTCTGTGTGTAAGTGTGTGTATGTCTGTGTATGTATGTATGTGTGCGGGCGCATGGGCATGTATCTGTATATGTGTGTGTGAGTGTGTGTGTGTGTGTGCGCGCGCGCGCGCGCGCGTGAGCGCACGACTAAATTCTTGTAAGTTTATCAGAATGTATGAGTATGAAAAGGCAGCTACTCAGAGAAACTAAGTTTGAAATCCGTTTTGAAATCTATTTTAAACTTCATTTCGAGCATATATGTTTCTCTGTGCATTTTTTTTTTTATCTTGACAGAAATCAGTTCAATACAACATGAACTGAAACGAATTGTTCTGCTCTTTGCATTTAACTACCAAAAAAAGACATTTGTGCAACCAGTGTATTTTATTTAAGATTTCTTTTTTAAGCGTGATCACATTTTATGACTGTGCAACACCATAATCCCTGTGGTGCCTCTGCACAGTTGCAGTTATAAACACTCTTTGACTTGTGATCATTTGGATGTGAATTCTTCATGCATTGACATTCCGTGAAAAATCTACACATTTCTTTGAGCATGAGAAATACATGTACACATCGAAAGACTATTTAAACCTTCCAGTGAGAATACCCAGACCCACAAGGCAATTGGATTGATACTGTGCTAACGATTCAAAGACTTCAGACCCGTATAGATAAGTATCATAGTACACAAAGCTACAGTTCAAGAGATTTGTAGATTCCAGTAAACGTCTCAGTGCATAAACCAAATATCAAAGAATCATAACAAAATGTAGCTGTGACTTTATGATCAGCTGATTTTGCAAATTATAGGATGGTTCGTAAACAAAAAAACAGACATACTAACATACTACCAAACAGCAATAAAAGCATACAATTTTTACCATAAATGACTGTGGAGGGGGGAGGGGGTCTTTTAAAGTGAGCGAGTGCATTAACGGAAACCAACGCACCGTTCAGGGAAGTCATGGTTTATTTTTTTCAAACGTAAAATACCAATCACACAATCTTAGCAATACTCTATTCCACAAACCTCTGTTTCTATTCGCGACTTGTACATCATGCATATATTCAATGTATTTATTTACTAATTTTTTAACCATCAAAGCATTTCAGCAGCAATAAAACATGTGCTTTTATAATATTCCTAAAAGCGTGTCATATATCGAAGCAAAGTTAAAAACAGACTTAAAATGATTCCTCCCATCAGTATGTCTGTTGGTTTCTGAATATGCATATTTGGTACGAAGGACAATCAACATCAGTAGTATTCAGTCATGTTTTGGACTATTTTTGACTTGTGATAATTTTCAGCTAAACATTTAACGTTTAATTTTCTGCATGCATTATATACACATACATATTCGTATATATCTTGTGATCTCCCTTGCATCCTTAAATAGATCCTCAAGCATAGGCTCAAAGTTTGTCCCCTACATTTTATACTGTTTGCATAATATTTTTAGTTTTCAGCAACTTTTTTCCTCTCCACACTTTGTTTTTGTTTTATTCTACTACCTTTCGCTGGCTGCTTTGGTGGTACTGTTGGATTCTTTTTCGAACCCTTGGCGGTCAGAACACCACAGAATTATGGACTATGGTGTGTCTCTATTTGACGCCAAGAGCACAGACACGACCAGTCGTGTCTCCTTGATGAGTCCGATCTAGCGGACGAAAGGCTTCGGAACAGGCAATCCATATAGATCTGCTTTCAAGAGGGATTGTGATGGATTTTGAGCAGAGTGCTGTCGGTAGAAAAACGCAATTGCCTAGAAAGAACATAGAGATGAAGGAGCATCAGAAAGGTAGGAAGGAGCTAAGCCATTCAAAGATTTAAAGCAGAGTAAGGACAGTGTGTAGTCTATTTGTTTTTCGACCGGCAGCCAGTGAAGAGAAAGAAGTAGGGGAGTGATATGAGAAGGTCTGAGTTGTCTAAGAATCATACGATCAGCATTGCATATATATATATATATATATATATATATAATGCTGAACAATTAAGTAGTGGGTGAAAACAAGTGCAGGCTAACAATTCTTCAGTTGTTATATAATGAATTGACAAAGATTTGAACTTTTAGAGAAAAAAAAAGTGGAAGATGAAGAAAATGGGGGAATATATCGTAAATATGAGGAACTCTTCACTAGCTGCCTGAGCAAACCATTGGAATTCCTCTCAAGGGCAGGTCTATTATTATTGCCTGCTCCTAGGCCTTTCGTCCGCTGGATCGGACTCATCAGGGAGACACGGCTGATTGTGTCTGCGCTCTTGGCTTCAAATTGAGACACACCACAGTCCATAATTGTGTGGTGTTCTCAGCATTCATTTATTTATTTACATAGGGGAGACAGACAGACAGAGACAGAAAGAGAAACAGACAGACAGACAGAGAGAAATGAAATGAAAGTTTATTCAGGATAAGCACAGTACCTTCTAAAGATGAATTACATACAAAGACATAGCATAGTAAGTATAACAACAAGAACATGATACATAAATGCATTAACAAAGATCTGCTACATCTGTGCAGAAAGTGCAGTCTACTGACTCCGATATTAACTTCATACTAGATAAGTGTTCAACATCATCGTGATTTCAACACACTTATAAACTAAACACAACAGCACGCCTCTCAAGGCTCCATGAAAATACATGCTCAAATTCCTCACAATACTTTGATTCTCATTCGACATTAGTAGAGTCACACAAAACTGACATGAATTTGCATGGTATTTAAATGGAATATATTCATGCCGTAAATCACCTACAGCAGGGCAGAAGAACAAGAAGTATATTTCGTCATCGTTTGACATTTTAACACAGTGGGCATATCAGACTGCTGTCAGAAACAACATTACACTATTGACGATGCATTGCTGTATCCGAAACACCAAATCTGAACTTCGTCATGACATTATTTATATGCCTGTCAATATCGTGTGAAAGATACGTTTTGCAATTATTGTTCAACGAAAATCTATCACTTTCCTGAACATGCTCGTGCTAGCTTGCCATCTGTTATGAATTAGTCTATGACGGAACACTTGCAAAAATATTTCACATTTTCCACACCCTGGTTCAACCATACAAATCCAAAGCCATTTAGATATAGCATCTTACGACCATCTGTCGGCCATATGCATGACCAGTTGAATCTAACCAAAATTACGTTTCATAAGCTTTCAAAAGTAATCTGTCATCATTCGTTCAAGACATCTGGAGCCAGTATCTAATACACCGCACACGTCAATTTGCGTAGATAGGATAACGCCCAGTACATCCTTAAACTAAGTCATTATGTGTTTGATATGGACTCCCAAAAACTTTTGGGGGTATGCAAAGGAACCTTTTCAATATGAAAAGTGGCAGCATCCAATCCCCACAGTCCAGCACCATAGAGGCCAATGGGTTGCACCTGATTTTTTTTTTTTATTGATAAAGTGAATTATTATTAAGTATGTACAATCGTTGTAAAATAAACAACAAATGCATTTCTTGCCCTGCTCGCAAGATCGTAACTAGCAGCCACGAAACTAACTCCGGCATAAAGATATACCAAGATAGTTATATCAGCTAACAACAGCCATTTGCTCCTCGTCAAAGGACCATCTCTGTCTTGTTGCGCAGTACCCTCCTTTTCTAAATACAAAAATATTGCTTTTTTCATATTTACCCACAGTGAAGTCTACATGCAGCATTACATAAATTGTTCAATTGGATCTGAAAGGTCAACTGGGATTTCTCATAACAAAGCAATATCATCTGTTAATAACAAAACAAATAACTCAACTATATCTGAAGACAGTGTTGCACCAAGTCTCGCATTTTGTGTTATTTCTTGTGTCAATACGTCGACAAACAAGGAAAATAACACATTGTGCCAATTCGTTGATAAACAAGGAAAACAGCACAGACCCACATGCATCTCCTTGTGTCACGCCTTTTGTACAAACTGTGTAGTGTGTAAAATATCCGCCGCACCTAGCCCTTGCTTTTACGCAATGAAATATGCTCTGGATACATCGATGTCGGAATAGCTCAGTTGGTAGAGCGCCGGACTCGTAATCTTGGTGATCCTAGGGTTGCGGTTCGAAACTCCACCGGGGCGTTTCGGTACAGGGGGATTTTTCCCTCAGAGTTAACATTGGTTCTGACTCCATTTCCCATACAGTCCTTCGAATGAGACTATAAACCGAGGTTCCGTGTGTGAACGCACGCATAACATCTTGCACACACGTAAAATCCCATCACCAACATTCGAAGAGGAGGCCAGTTTGGCCGTTGGTATGGATGACACGTTACACATAGCATGCACCCTGCGTGAGAAATGGAAAGAATGAAGGAAGTAAGGAAAAATGATCGATATTGAACGATACTGACTGGATGACAAGGGAAACGACGGAATGAAGCGCCAGCTGGCAGCTCTTCAGTCGGCACTACCCAGGTAGGCAGCCCGTTGTGTAAACGAGAGTTGATTGTAAAACGCTTAGAGCTTGGTCTCTAGCCGAGAATAGGCGCTATATAAATATTCATTCATTATTATTATTATTATTATTATGTAATGTACCCTTCCTTCCATTCTTCAGATGTATTGGCTATAGTAATGTTCTAGAAACTTAATGAAATGCCTCTACAAAGCAATGAAAGCTACGTATGATTTGCGACTCCATGAAAATTGATTCTGTGTAACAGCCAATAGTGTAAATATTTGATCGATAAATGATCAGCCTTTCTTAAAAACCTGTTTGTCACATCATTTGTACCATTATTATGTTCGACTTACTTTGTAACCTACAGTTAATTACAGAACTATATAACTTACTACTTATGTCACAAAGTGATGGCTGTAACTGCTTGGATCATTGATGTCACCTTAAATAATATGAATATAATCGACTCTGTCCGGTTATCAGGAAACATTCCTCGTCAAAAAGTGTATTGAAACATCTGATGAACGAGTCAGTTACGGCATTTCCAGCATTTTAGATCATTCACCAGTTATACTGTAGGGGTCTGCGACTTTTCTGTTCTTTAGTTTTCCTAATTGCAGAAATTATTTCTATTCTTGACAGGATGGTCGAGGACACCTGTATCGTTATCAGCATTGGGAAAGGTTCCTTCTTCTTCTACGTCTTCTGCCTCTTCTTCTGTATCTTTTTTCAAGCAGTTCTTTGAGCTGCTGATACAATTGTTGACAGAAATATTGTCACAGAAATCAGTTCTTCTAGCTAATATTTTTTGCATGTGCTTCCAAAACACTTGCTGATCGTTTACTGAGGTAACTAGACTGTACAATAAAGTAAATTTATACTCCCTCTTCTTCCTCTTTTAAGGTTTCTTATACTCCCTTCGAGCTTCAAATTAAATGTCTCTGTTTTTTTCGTCTAATGTCTTTTTAAATATTCAAAATTGTTTCTTGTCTGTTTTTTTTTTTTCGTTTTATAACATTCAAGGTCAAACCTGAAATTATTCTTTTGAATTTTATCTACTCTTATTTGTTTCCTCATGCAATGCGCCTGCTTTTTTTTTTTTTTTTTTACAAGCATTAAATGTATCTAAAGCGGTGTTAACATCGTCATCCATTAGGCTAATAGTTTCCTCCAACATTAGTAATGCGTGTTGACTACTTATTAATCATGCAAATCATGACATATCACATTTTTACTCTTAGAACGACATTGTAACTTATCAGTGTTTTGATCAAGTTTCAACACTTGTTCATTCAGTCTGTCATTCTATGCCTTCAGGTTATCATTTTCACGTCTGAGGTTAGCGACTTCCTTTTTCAAAGGTAAAACTTTTTGCAGTCCAGTATACATCTCTTTCATGTCCCTCATCTCAGCTGTCTTTTTAAATCAAACTTACTGTTAAGGTCCTGAACGGAAGACTGTAGCTATCCAAGAGGGAGAGGGGTTGGATGCTGGTGAACTACCGCCACAGCTCTTCAGTCTGGTCTGCCTTAGGCTGTCTGCTTTGTTGCCAGAGCAGGCCGGTGGTTCAGCACAACGTTACCGCAACACTGAAGTAAAAGGCCGTGGTGCAATGGAGAGAGTATCAAACTTACGGTGTACACCGCTTTGCCACGTACGAATCCTCAATGTCCTAAAGAATTAGGCGGCCTTTCTCAGAAAAAAAAGTCAGTACACAAAATAAATATGAATATGAACCCACTACATGCAGCTCTAAAAGAAAGAAGTATTGCAGGCATTCCATTGACAGCATAAGAACACTTCGCAAGAATGTCTGTAGACTTCACAGTTTCACTTTAAAAACCCATTCGGACCACGATCCCATTTATGGGATTGTTGAAATAACTGCATACAGAAGAAAGTTGACTGGTGATTTCTTTCACCATTGTGTTTGAATGTATAAAGGAGATTCTCCCTGACTTAAGAATATGACTTCTTCAGTGATCTACCTATTTTGTTCTTTTCCAAGCAGCCACCTTGCCAGACAAGCTGTCATTTTGGAAGCAGTCATGGATTTGCCAAAACGGTAAGCGAAAAAAGCCTTTTCTGTAGTCATTTCTGTATGTGCATGAGAACAAAATTTGTTACATTATTTTCAGAAATTTGTTATCGAAATTATGTCACAAAAGTATTAGAATGCATGGAATGTGTCTCTGAAATGACATCCTATATATGGGATCGCGGTCTCGAGAGGGTAGGGGTTTTCACCAAGGCTTGATGCAAGATGTGTTGGTTGTTATTTTTCAGGATATTCAATGTGAACCAGGTTTTGGATATATTGGCGGACCTTGGGACTTTTGATGAGGCTCAAGCCAGTCAAAGAAATTCAAAAGCTACTGAGAGTATCTATAACCATGCCATGGATGCCAAAACAGGACTTGTGGTCGTCAGATGGAATGACAACAACGTGGTGAATGCAGAATCCAACAAAGTTGGGGTCCACCCCATGAAGACAGCTCTAGACGGTCAGGAGTTGAGAGGAGGAAAGTGGAGATAGGTCAGCCATGCATCATCCAGCATTACAACAAGACCATGGATGGGGTAGACAGAAGCGACCAGAACGTTGGCAAGTATCGCATTGGTATCAGGTCCAAGAGGTGGTGGTGGCCTATCTTCTTCGCATATTGCGTGGATCTTTGCGTGTAGCAAGCCTGGTATCTGTACAGAACGACCCCACAGGCTATTGAGGACGCCTTGGATCTCCTGGCCTCCCTGCGTTCCATCGCTAAAGCATGCCTTGCAGGGGGGCTTCGTCATGCTAATCCTGGACGCCCACGTGGATTTGCTGCATCGAATCACCAAGTTCCTGACCAGATTTGCTTTGACTGCCTGGACCATCTGGTGCAGCCCTGACCCACTCAGCTGAAGTGTGCCTCTTGCGGGATGAAAAAAAAACATCGGTGCTCCAAGTGCAAAGTCGGCATCCACGATCGATGTTTCATTGAGTATCACACTCGGTGAACATGTGGATCATCCAGTGCAAGCCTTACAGTTGATTTTGATTAGCTGTGGCAGGCTTTCTCTTCTGTGGATTATTCTATTGCAGATTTTATTTGAGAACACTGTATCACAATTTTCTGCCTTCTGAAGTGTGTTCAGAGAGTGATTTTGTTTCTGCTGCTCTAAGTGCACATAACGAATGGTGCTCTGAAGCACCTTTCGTGTCTATTCAATTCCATTTTGTTCAGTAAAACAGTTCATTTGATGTTGTCTTCTTTTTAAGTTGTTTTTATGATTATGGGAAAGCCTCTGCCCTCTCGCGACCACGATCCCAAATATGAGATCGGTATATTTTTAGCCATAATTCTTTTTTTTACCACAAAGACAAAAATAACTATTTCATGTGTTACAATGACATAAAAAGCTATCATATAATAAGAATTTAGCTGAAAAAAAAAAAATTGGTCCCATATGGGTTAACTTCGGAGCTCCAATCAGCTGATGTTAACCCTCTGTGTGCCAGAAGTAAAACCGCCGAGAGAGAGAGAGAGAGAGAGAGAGAGAGAGAGAGAGAGAGAGAGAGAGAGAGAGAGAGAGAGAGAGAGAGTATGAATGTTAAAACCACCACAAACAAATAAACATTTCCAAAATCTTCGACTTTTCATGCCTTCTTCAACAGAATGTCGGCTGAGAGGAAAGCCACACATCATTTATGAATTAACTGTGGACATAACTTGCCATTTTTAAATAAATAGAGCTAGGATGGGTGGCGGTGGTTGCATGGGAAGGGGTGACAGAGAAGAAGAACAATAGAAGAGAGGTGGTTGTTGGGGGATGGACAGGACGGAAATGAGATACATATATAAATATTCTAAAGAATAAACGATGATCTGCCAGTTTTGGTGGCTCCCTGTCTGTCGGTGTGTCGGTCTGTCTACCTGTCCAATACCCCCTCTCTCTCTCTCTCTCTCTCTCTCTCTCTCTCTCTCTCTCTCTCTCTCTTTCTCTCTCTCCCCCCCCCCCCCCCCCCCCCCCAATTCATTCAGTACAAAACATACTGGGCTTCTGAATATTAAGCAAATCATTTTTAGTTTATGTAGATCAAGGGATAACACAATTGCATGGTGCATCGGCTGTCAGCTTTCTGCTAAAACACCGTGACTGTGATCTATGCTTTCTTTGCAGAAAGAGAAAGAGAGAGAGAGAGAGAGGGGGGGGGGGGGAAGACAGACAGACAGACAGACAGACAGAGGGATATTTTTCAGGGTTATGAAATAAGCAGTATCTACATACTTTTTTTCCCATCCAGCCTCGGGGGAAAAAAGAAAGGAAAAAAGCACATGGAAAACACGACGTAACACATGAAAAAAACATAAGAGAGAGAGAGAGAGAGAGAGAGAGAGAGAGAGACAGACAGACAGACAGACAGACAGGCAGGGAGACAGACAGACAGACAGAGACAGAGACAGAGCGCTAACAGCTGAAGCTAGGGCCTGGTCGATTCGCATGGGCAGATGTTGAATGCGTAAACAGTGTGACGTCTGCTTATGTCAAACTGGCAGGCTCTGTGTGTGCCGTTGGCTGACATGAATCTACTGCATTAAAACATCTCTCTCAAAAACCACATAGCTGAAATCAATAAGATTTAGCTGTGCGGTTCCAGTCTTCTAGTGTAACCTCACTGCATGCTTAACGCATGGTAGGATCAAGTCAGGGCTTACTATCTGAAGGTAAAGATGTTGACATCACTGAACAATTACAAGAGACATAGAAGGAAATTCGCCTCACTACCTGTCTGTGAAGAGACATTGAAGCCATCGAAAACAAAGTTCAACCAAGTAATGACTGAAACAGAGTGAGATGTTCTGCAAATAAGCAGACTGAAATCGAAAGCATGGATCCTAGACAACACCTTGAAGATGCCGGACACTAGAATGACATTAAAGAAGGGGGGGGGGGGGGGGGGGGAGAAGGGAGGTAAAGCGCTATGAATAAGAGAACCATTGAAAAAGAAAATTGTCAAACGCAGAGAAACGCTGGACTGAACAACAGTATGATGACAATTGGGAAAACAGTTCTAGACAACAATAACACGATGCATTTTAGTCTGAGAAAGACCTGACCAAGCAAAGGTTTAGTCAGTAGCGATCAGGACAAAAACAGAAACTAAAACAGAAATAAGACATCACACAAATATAGCTAAAAGTAACTCTGAACAGAGCAAAGGAAACCCACAATTGTCAGGCCTTGAAATTTTAACGTTTATTTTCGGCTCTGCTCCTCGGCTCCTGTAGGTAGTTCTTTTTAAAGACAACCCAATCAGTCTGTATCAACCGCTGCCAGGGCGAAAAATGTTCGCTTGCACACAGCCCGATTGCCGGTAGTTTCAAAGTGAGATGACTGCAGGCTGATGTTGAAACTATTGGAACAGGGAGGGGAAAAAATGAAAAGGAGGTGGAGGCGACCACACACACACACACACACACACACACACACGTGTACAGGAAAGAAGGAAGGGAAACTTGTGTAAAGCAGCTGGTATGTACAATTAAAAGAAAACCAGTTGCCAGTCTGTTATTACCAAAGTACCAGGATTTGGGGTGAATTGGAGAGTGACTGGTTTGGGCTGATAATGGCGAATGTCAGCCAGGAGTTCAGAGATGCGCATCTCAAGTGTGCAGGATGTCTCACCTACATGGATCTCACCACACCGTTTCCAATGGATAGTGTACATAACGTTGTGGCTATGACAAGACAGTATGGGTTTTATGTGAATAAGCGTTTGGAGCCATGAAGGATGGTGTCTGGTTTGGTGAGAGGGCAATTTTTGCAGCTGGGGTTTGAGAAGAAAAGAACACCTGGTGCCTTAAGTGTGAAGATTTTGTTTAGTTTGGAGCACACAAGTAGGTCTTTTCAGTTTCTGTGGCATCTGAAAGTAATCAACGTTTTGATCTCTGTCACGCAGGTGAAGTCACGTGATACAGTTCAAGGGAAAAGCTGGGCTGATGATGAAGCACACTCAGATCGACCGTAACAAAATAAAACAGGAGACGATATCATAAGTACGGTTTTATTTACAATTAACCTTACGAATAACTTGCACACACACACACACACACACACACACACACACACACACACACACACACACACACACACACAAAAACTATTTTTCCAGATAGGTCTATTTCTTTTCTTTTTTTTTTTTTTTTTTTCTTTTTTTTTTTTTTGAAAAAAAAAAAAATGTAAGTCCCAGTTTGAACAATAAATTCCCCAAAACCCGACCAGGGGAACACAAGTGAAGGGAGAGAAGAAATATCCCTCCAAAGAATTAAATGATCAGGGCTAATAAAAAGCTAGGTGTCACTCAGGCAGGCTAAGTAATAAAATCTACCCAAGAGAAAACAGACCAACTTTATATTCAGTCGTCAAAGGGCCATCACTTTTCCCAAACCCTAACTTGGGAGGCAAAAATGAAGACTCTCCGATACAAAAGGAGAAATCTCTACATCTTTCCCTAATTTAGGAGGCAAAAATGAACACTCTCTGATACAAAAGGAAGAATATCTACCTTTCAATTAAATGAAACCAAATAAGTTACATATTCATGAATATAAAATTAGAAAAACAATCCAAACTACTCCTTATTGCCCTAAATAATAAGGAAAAGGACCTCCAACAGCAATCTCTTTTCTACAACAATATCAATTCATCACCCTTACACATGTCTCCCAAAAGGGGAACGCACACCAAGAAAAAAACAAACCCAGAACGCTCAGAAAAGGGGAGGAAAAAAACTTAGTTTTATGAATGAAAAAGGCCTGACCCTATTATTGTCTGACACATCACCCACCTTACTCACTGCACAGGACACGGGATTATGAAGAGGTGAGAACAGTCAATCCCACGATCGAAAAAAGACAGAGCGTGGAGCTGCTCAGGTCCACACCGTTGATCGTAGTCACTCAAGAGCAAAGGTGAGTCGATGACGAGGCGCGGGAAGGGTATCCGGGCCAGCCCACGCGTTCCAGCCCCCTTCCTCGGTCAAGTGCAGGCCTTGCCGGACACGGACACAGGCGAGGCAGTCAGTGGCGACAAGGGAGTCCAGCGTAGGTCAAACCTGGTAGGTATGGGTCAGGTCAGGTAAAGTAAGCTCAGGTAAGGTGAGATCAGTTCTGTACAACACATCACTCTCACCTCATAAATAATTTGCCTGAAATGTGAGCTGTAGACAATGCACAGACAAAACGGAGATCAGGCTTAGTTTAAATACCTTTCTTAATACCGAGCGTTCGTACTATATGAAATTAAAGACGGTTATGTACCCATCCATATATATATTTTTTCCTTTTATTTATTGTTGCTTTTCCTAAAACATTTAATAGTTTATCAACTTGTCTCTATAACTCTTTCGACATTTGATTTCCTCAGTCTTAATTCTCTTTAAACATTTTCAACACACATAAAAGAGGAGTGCTCCATGTCTTTTCTTGTGTAGGCAATCAGCTTCCCATGCCCCATTCATATATATATATATATATATATATATATATATATATATATATATATATATATATATATTTATTTCAACCACAAGGATGAAGAATCTTGTCACTCACATATTTCAAAACAAACATGGGAGAGTAATATAAAAATAAATTATGTGACACGAAACCATTCGGGGATCAAAGCACCCCACATTATGCTACTACAAAATTGAGCTCTATCAATATTAATGAAAACATTCAGCACTTACTCACGCAATACATAAGGCTGCCATTTTCCCTTATCGGAAATAAAGTCTTTTTACCAAACTGGCTCACATGAAACAGCCTTCATTCTGAATTTTAACAATTCAAAAGAAAACATAACTATTTTACAACAGAATATGACCCCCTGCTTGGAGGACCAATTCTTTCTCAAAACATATCCATAATCCAGGGCTTCCAGCGACCTCTAGGAGCAGAATATAGGTAGGTATTTCCTCTTGGTTATTCTTTTCAATTTTTTTTCTTCACATCGGAGCCCAACAGCAAACATTATCGTGTAACTTGAGTTCTCAGGAACAAGGTCCTGCTACACAAAACCCAGTTTATCCTAAAGAATAAAACTAACTTTTCTATGAACTCAAGAAGGAACGCGGTCCCATCATGTACAGCAAACTATCTACACACATCTGTCCCCAAACACTGCTCCAAATCGTCTGCTTCTCTCTCCTGTTCACCATCATGGGAAGATTCACTTTACTCACTACAGAGTCGACAGGTAACGGAAGACACAGGACACACGTGCTGCACCTGTGAGACGAGACAAAACTGGATGAACTGAATGATAATCATAAAAAACATGAAAAGAAAACATTAAGCCTTGCACACACTTTCGCACTCTAGATTTCTCTCCAAGCAGAGACAGTTGGAAAAAAAAAAAAAAAAAAAAAAAAAACAAACAAAAAAACACGTCACACTGTGACAGTCTCAAAGGATGGTTTGTGATGTGAACTATGTGCGTGTATGTGTATGTATATGAATGGTCCACCCCCCACTCCCCTCTTTTTTTTTTTATTGTTTTCCCCTCCCTGCTCCAAACAGTACAGTTAGCTTTTTTCTCATTGTTCAGTTCTATTCCTTTCCACTTATTATCATCATTACTAACATTACTGTATTTACCAATATTACAAATAGAAAATGTTGCCATTGCTATTTCCATTGTCATTAACATCTTCATCGTCTTCTCCCTGTTGCGGTTATACTGTTAAACTTTTACTCTCTGATTATTTCTTTTCCTTTCCAAAGGTTTACACCTCTGGTTGTTCAGTGTAAGCACCTGCTGACAGGAGGTCCATCTTTAAAACCGAATCACTACGACAAGCCTTTCCCTGGATCCTCGGACCTGTTGGTGGTGGCCATGCTTGAGGTGGCTTTGGCTTTTCAGGCCGTTTGTGGTCGATTCGTGTTCGTATGTTTTGGATTCATGCATCACAAAACATTGCAGAAAAACAAAATCTTTGTTCTTTCAGATATTGCAATCTCAAAGCTGCAGGACGGTGCCACCATAGGTTTTTTCTGGTGTGTTTGTACCTCGGCGGCTTTGGGGAGGGGGGGGGGGGGGGGTCTTTTTTTTAGTATTATTAATTTTTTTTATTATTATTATTATTTTTGCATCGGTGTGGCCATCTAGAACTGAACCCTGGACCTGCGCCTGCTGGGAAGATGGAGAACCTGAGGCGGACTTGGCTTTCATCAGCAAGTGGTGGTTCTTCCAGGACCCCCCTCCACTTTTTCTGTGGCGTCTGGTGACCCAGCAATGAAAGACATGCTGGCCTCTCTTAACGATTCGAACTGTAAGTGTGATACATTGATCAAATAGGCAGAAAAGTCAAGGACAAATGTGTGAGTTTACACAGTGATGTAGCCTGTTTGAGGGAGAAATTGAGAGACTTAAAACATGAAAGCTGGCGTTTGAAAGAGCAAAAATCAATCTCTGTGTGAGCGAATGGACTTTGGAACAAAATCCTGACGTGTCAGAGGGACGATCGAAAAGGAACGACGTTGTCTTTTACAGATACAAATTTGTGATAACGACAATAGAGAATAATTGCAGGACTAATGAAAGACTTGCCAACAACTGCTGTCCCAGGACATAGAATTTGATAGACTCCATCGCTTGAATCGAAAAACTGACTCCCCTATATTTTGAAGATGCAATTTTTATAAAGATGAATATATCTATTTCATAAAGAGTTCTGAATGTCAGATATAAATTACGGGGCAGTAAAATCTTCATTAGTGAAATACAAAGGAACCTAACTCCACAATTAAAGAATGCCAGGAAAGAAAATTATAGAGCCAGCCTGGTTTTGACATTCGATCATAGGCGGAGTGAGTTTTTGTCTGGACAGAGACAAAAAAATTAAAACCGATAGCTTAACAATCTGAGCAGCAGATTTCAAAAGAAGTGCATGTCATATCTCTCCTGTGGATTTGTACATTATTTTTCAAATGTTTCATTAGGAATGAATAAATCCAAGTCACCACCTCACTGACATTCTGCCCTCTCCCTTTCACGTTCTAAAGGTCAATCACTGAGCTGTGACTGACAGCAAGTGACACTGCTGCTTTGTTGTCGCTGCCGTCTAACAGCAGTGCTCATGGTGGCCATGTTAACTAGCCAGTGATCACTAGTCAGTCACAGACTAGGTGGACTTCGCCACTGGGTGACCCCTCTAAGAAATTGAAAACAACTCCACTATCCATTTAAATAAGTGCAGTAAGACAGACAAAAATGATAGCTTTTCTAATTCAGTTTACTCCAATGCAAAATCATATTTCAACGTCGATAATTTTTGTTGCAAAAAGGGAAATGTTGGACCAATTAGAAATAGGCAAATATAGACAATGCATGCATGAGAGTTACTGTTGAGCGAATAGTACATAATATTTAACTGGCATGTCGTTTTTATAGTGGAATGTGAATGGCTTATTGTTGAAGTTAAAGGATCAGAGTTTTATCAATTATAATTTGTCATTTGATTTCATATGTTTCGCTGAAATTTTTGTTTAAAACTTTCATTCTACTGTGTTTGATAACTACAAAATCTTCTGCAAACCA
>JADBJO010003245.1:52500-65000 GCA_016801955.1 Conus betulinus
GTGTGTGTGTGTGTGTGTGTGTGTGTGTGTGTGTGTGTGTGTGTGTCTGTGTGTGTGTGTACGTGTGTGTGTGTGTGTGTGTGTGTGTGTGTGTGTGTGTGTGTGTGTGTGTGTGTGTGCGTGTGACATATACGTATGTGTGCGTTTATATATCTGTGCATCGTTGTACGAAAGTGCATGTGTGTGTGTGCGCCTGCGCTTCGACATGCACACGAACGAGTGTGTGCTTGCGCACGTGCACGTGTGCGTTTGTGCATGTGCGCGTGCGCGTTCATACGTGTCTGTGTGTATGCATTTGCGCGCGAATTTGCGCGTGAACTGCGCGTACTTGGACCTACGCGTTTCCACATGTTCGTACCTTGAATTGTTTGTGACAATGTTTAGCTCGGAGGATGACAAAGGCATCGTTATCAGTAACAACAACAACAACAACAACAGCAACACTAAAATGATGATGATGATGATGATGATGATGATGATGATGATGATGATGATGTTGAATACCAGATGGGCTTAAAATGCCAATGGAAACAACAATAACAGTAGTAATACTGAAAATGTTCGTAATAACGATTTCAACGATATTAACAACAATAACAAGTACCACACCGTAACAACAACAACAATAATGATGACAATGACAATAATAATGATAATAATAGTAGCATGATGATGATAATAACAACAACAACAACAACAACAACAACAACAACAACCGCATTGAAAAAGACACAAAAAGAGTGGGGAAAATGACAAAACTGAACAACGACTTACGTAAGGCCAATCGTCCGCGTGTATAAATACATGACTACGGTAGAAAACTATCGTCTGACTGTTTTAGCCTACCGATGGTTATTTGTCACACATGATGATATGTCTCTTAATAATAATAATAATAATAATAATAATGATGATGATGATGATAAGAACAACAACAACATTGAAAAAGATTTAAGAGAATGGGAAAAAAAGTCAGTTGACAAAACTGAATGACGACTCACGTGAGGCCGATCGTACGCGTCTATAATACATGACTACGGTAGAAAAAACTATCGTCTCACTATTCTAGCCTACCGATGGTTATTTGTCGTACACGATGACACGTCACTTTAAACTGCCTTTCGGATTGTTCCTTTTAGAGTAAGTCTTGTGAGAGTTATTTTCTCCTGGCAAGTTAGTTGCTCCCCCAGTTTTGACTAGGATAACAGAAAGGCTGGTTCACTGACTCAACGCGCATGATCACAGCGTCAGTTTTAGTTACCAATGCGAGAGATTTCCATGAATAGAATGCATGATTATCAAATCGTGGATTAAGACAGAGAAGGAAATTTGGTTTCTACATATAATATCATATTAAGATAAAAGCACAAAATTATCAACAACAAAAAAGTCGGTGTGATAGGAACTCACAATACCAGTCACCTTAGTTGAGAAGTCCGACACCTCACTAAAATGCCAAAATGCTGAGCTGGCAATACTATCCAACTTATACATACCAGCAGTGTCTGGACTGTCAGAGAGAATTTCTCTGGCTGCAACACCCAAAATGAAAACGATGAACAAAATGCAAGTCGTTACAACATCTTGTAAACAGAATTATTTGAGCAGCTACTCACGACACACTCAAAACATGTCGGGAGTACAAACCGGAATAATACAATGACCACCCCCCCAGTCTCCAACCCATCCTACACAGCTTGCATGGAACACCGACAATGGAAAATCCATCCTCGCTGGCAAGATTTAGGTTTTAAGCAAACCCTCTGTTTTTCAGTTAGGTGATAGAATGACGAGCAAATATACGCTGGGCCCTAAGTTAAGAGATAATGAATAAGAGAAAAACAATAATTTTGGCCAAAGAAAAGTGCAGTCAGTTTACTTTCGATTAACCGTTGACTAGCTGTTGAGCCAACTTAGCTGACTAACAGACGTCCACCGATCTGCTATTACACTGGCAAAAAAATAGGAACACGTTCTATTCAGAAACAAGCAGGTTAGAAAGTATCCGCTTTGCAGCAAGGCCTGTTTTTAAACTATCGCGTGCTAGTATAGGCGTAGATAGAATGGTAAAGTCCCTTTTTGTCCAATGTGTACGGACGGCCTAATACATGACTTCAATCAGTTTGCAGTTTACACATAATCACTAGATTTCAGCCTACGGCTTAGAAAGGGAAACTGTAATTTAATGTGTTACTCTCCATTTGCCTCGACTTCTACATTCAAAGATCAGAACATTATGAGCAAAGATGACACCAAGATCAGAGAGATCTGCCCAGGTGTGGAATACCTTGTTGATCAGAACAAAACACAGTACACTGTTCTGCAGGTCAATGTATCATACTGTCGCGGGAAGTTACCTCCCTTCACAGCACATTCTGGTGTAGTGTACACTGTGTGTAATGACTCATATACCTTTTGTTTAATGCACGTCGAATTTAGACCACAAATGTATATTGGTGTTTATCTTCAACGATTGGAGTACTGGTGTCATTCTGCTCGCTGGCGCACAGTTATGACCTTTCGGTCCACTCAAGGTTTTGTTGAAATGGTATCATCGTCATGTAATACCCATTCCTTTAGTGAACGTACTTTCCATGCACTCGGAACAGATATGTACGTGCAGCACAATGGCATTCCTTTAAATAAACTTGATTTTGATCAGTTGAAACGACCGCATGTCATAATACAGTATGTTATGGGATATTCAGCCTATGTAACAATGCCATATGTATACCCGAAAAGAGAACTTTGGAGTAAAGAACTGAGGGGACCATATGGACATATCATAATGATCAGTGCAGTGCATTTTACCATGTACGCTGCCGACCTGAAAGTGAAATACACAAGAAACAACACAAGTCAACAAACAATTGAGGATGTCAACTTTGCCTTTTTCTCAAAAGCATGTATCTTTCCTGTAGCATGTCTTCACATCCTTTTTAAAGAGCGTTATGCGCACACGAAATTGTATTTTTCTGCCCTTCCTGTACAAGATCAACCCTGTGAACTGTCTAGTGGTTTGTTCAACTGCTCTATAGTTCATTATTCAAACTTTAAGGACCATCTCCATTGCAACCTGAGATCAGAATGTGAGGATGGGCAAGATGAAACAGAACACTGTGCTTTCAGCAGTCCTGATTGCTATGGTTTAGTGGCTTCAGTTAGAAAATGTTTAAGACTTGTACAACAGTCGACATTTAAGAACTTCTACTACTCACGTGAGTATTTGTGCACAAAAAAGGAGGGTGGCCGACTGGTCTCAGTGAAAACGAGAGCAGAACAAGATGATTTGTTACACATTGTCAAACAATTTTCAGATTTTCGGACCAATGTAAACTATGTGTCTGGTTGGTATTCTGGTCCTTTCATGTACAGCAAGTTTCGTAAGTGGCTCGACAAAACATGCATATACAATATGAATCACTTTGCAGCACGTTATTATCATCCCTCGAGAGACAGATTCAGATTGGTGTATTAAAATCAATGATGTTTCACACAGACAAATTTCATACATTATATGACAGTGCTCCAGTAATCTGTGAAACAGAACTGTCTAAACGTTTTCCATCCCAAACTGTATCATGTTTTGCATATTCTTTTAGGCGTACATTTACAAATACACGTCAGTCTTTTATTGTCTGTCCTGATAATCACATGACTCACATATTTATGCTTCATAGTGTCAAAAATGATTATGGAAAAGAATTATCTACACATCTTTATATGCTTATGAATATAACAAACAATTGTGGAATCTCTTATAGGTTATAGCAGAAATGTAATTGTGCACTCAACTGCTGTCTTTCAATGTGATGATGACATCACAACAGCAGATTACACTTTCATCTGTGACTTCAGACAGGACTGTCCTGACAATAGCGATGAGTCATTTTGTGAACATTTGTCATGCAATGGCTTTCTATGCTCCAATGCACAATGCGTACACCACAGTCAACGTTGTAATGAGTACTCAGATTGTGTCGATGATTCTGATGAAGTCAACTGTTCAGTCGCAGAAGAATACCATTCAGCAGCCAAACCGACAGTCAAGATGCAGCCATGTTACGTGAGCTTGGATGGGACTGGCTACTTTATTCAAGAGGTAATGAAATATGACGACCAGTGCCCAGACACTCATTTTCAGTGCATGGCTGAGTGGTTGTATTGTCTTCCTGTCTATACTCGATGTAATGGATTCTCGGACTGTGTTTATGGAGAAGATGAACAAATTGTGGAAGTGTTACGTGTCCCTATTACTACCAGTGCAAAGGTACCAAATTGTGTCTGCATGAAGATCACCTGTGCGACGGGTGGGGTCAGTGCCCTCAGTATGATGATGAAGTGACATGTGATATGACCTGCCCTGAAGGCTGCACTTGTCAAGGTTACTCTTTTCTGTGCAGTAAACCTTTCCCTGCCGAATATTTCCCCAAACTTCGTTATGTCAATGCCACAGGATCAGGAATGTGGCTGTCAGATTTCGCCAGAAATGTTTTACCTTAATCATCTGAGCCTGTCTCGTTGTTCTCTGTATAATGTATCAGGTCTGGAAATTAGAAACTTACAGTTCATTGACCTTTCCAAAAACCATCTAAAAACACTTCATCTGACGGCTGTTCTTGATCTTCCAAACTTGAGAATTGCATGTCTAAAAGGTAATCCTCTACAACAAATGACAAACAGACAAGTAGAGCACATTCACTACGAACTAAGAAAAATAGATTTATCAAAATGTCGTCTTGAGAATATTGAAACTGCCATATTTAGCATTTTCATTATGCGACGTACTTGAATATTTCTTTTTCTGGCATTCAATTCATTGGACCTAAAGGCTTTAAAATCATGTGGCATCTTGTTGAACTGGATATTAAAGGCAACCCACTGACCAAATTTCCGAGGGATTTATTTGCAAGATCCTATCATTTAAAAGCCATTTATTCATCAGACTATAGGTTTTGCTGTCACATCCTGCTACCTCGTCATCGAAAGAAAACAACATGTTCATCTGATCATGCCATATTTCCATCCTGTAGTACCTTAATCCCATCTTCATTATACTTGGTTTTCTTTTTGGATGGTGAGTATATTCGCTATATCAGGGAATTTGATTTGCCCTTTTACTTTATTTTTTTTCGAGGAACTGTTTGGAAGCAAGTTCATAATGACCATAGCACAACTGCAGCTTGCTGACATTTGTATGGGAATCCATGTTGCTATTGTCGTGGCGGCAAGTGACCTGCTAAATGGAGAATACATCTGGTTGGAAAAGATATGGATTCAAAGTGTGACTTGCAAGCTGAGTGGTTGGCTTTTCTTACTGTCCAAGGAAGTGTCAGTCTTTGTCATCTTGTTCATAACTTTGAATCACACTTTCGTCATTTGCATTCCGGAATATTCGCATGTTTTTCACAGAAAATCATCTGTTAGAATTGGTGTTATGATATGGCTCGTGGGAATAATTTTGTCTTCAATACCCTTTTTTTTTCCCGGACTGTCTCACTGGGGTCTTTCAGATCAATCAGGACTTTGTCGTTTGGCTTTATTTCAACACAGGAGTTCTCGTCAAAACTTCAGGTGGTTCAATGCTATGGTTGCAGTTAACTGCATGACATGCTTAATAGGTATTACATGTCAACTTGTTCTCTACAGAAATATACCAAAATACACACTTTTATTGGATCCCACAAAACAGTTTGTTTCTTCCTGTAGCCAGCTGACGAGGACGATGTCTGTTTTAGAGACAGTTTGCAGTTATCTACTTGTCATTGTTATCGTGATGGCTACACATGGTGTGGCAGGATCAGACAAGATTCGTGACACTTTCATTGTATTCATGTTACCGCTCAACTCTGCGCTCAACCCTCTGCTGTGCATGTGGACTGCAGTGACACAGAAAAGGAAAAAAAAACACAAGAGTACAAAATGTTGAAAATGTTAAAGTCACGGCTTGGTGCAACTTCAAAAAGCTGAAATCACTATGTTAAAATTCGCTACTATACCTGGTCTGTTTTTTTTTTTTTAGATTTGTTTGTTTGTTTTTTTTTGTGCACAAGCATGCTCTTAACTTTTTGTTTTTTGTGCACAAGCATGCTCTTAAACCTTTCATCTCTTTCCCTTCCGAGTGAAAACTGAGATTGAGAACACACATAACACAATAATTATTGTTATCTATGTCTGCTTCCTTGTTTTGTTCCCCAAACATGTAATTCAATTTTCATTCAAATCGATCGCAGTAATTAGCATTTGCGAATTTTTTCTGACAATAACACTTCAGTAATCAAATACAGTGTCAATAAATACTGCAGACATCCGTCGTGGATAGTAGTTGAGCCATTCAGTCGAAGAAATAGTTCTTTAAAAGACAAAAAGAAACACTGTGATGTTTATTGGACCCAGCCCAAAGAATTTTATAAGCCTGCGGCCATTTAAGTGGCACAGGATCTATTCCCCCTTGCACACATCACTTCACTGTGTGTGTTCAAAGTAAGTTGTTGAAGATTGTTCAGAGTTACCGTTCTTTGCCCGTCACACCTGCATGTAAGGCTTCGATGCTGTCATTATGATTATTAAAAAGCTGACATCAAGGTCCAGACACTGTGGAGGGCTGAGGGAACTCGCTGGATTGGTCCTCCAGGAGGAAAAGGGAGGTGTCCTTGGGGAAACAATTTCTGTAAATCAAAACGACTAGAAACCGTTTGCTTATCCCTAGACAAGCACAAAACTCCAAAGCATGACACCTTTACCATAGGAAGTGGTAATGTGACTCTTTTTTACGAAGTAAGTATACCCACATACTTCCCCTTTAAAAAGAGAGACTGAAGGACACAGTCATTCACAGACACAGTGTTCCGTCGGAAAGAAAAAAAAAAGTAGACTTCTCTCTTTAAAAACATAACTTTGTGTTGATAGTCTCTTTACAGTTACTTATATCTTAAAACGTCCTTTTTCTCAACAAGAAACCCATGTGAACTTCAAAGAAAAATTACTATTCTGCCGAACGAAATAAACAAATTAAACTGCAAGTCAAACACGACGCCTTTCGACCACTTTTGTTTTATTGACGCAAGTCAAACATTATTCAAGACAACAAAAACGAAGCACAATCTGTCACTTTCTCAAACTGGTCGCAAAATGGATGTAGAATGGAAACGAGGCTGCTGGGAAGAGAGACAATGCGGTTTAAAATACTACTCCTACTACTACTACTACTACTACTACTACTACTACTACTACTACTACTACTACTTATCTCCTCCCCATCCCTCCCCCTCCCTTCCCTAGGGCTTTTCTTTGCCTGCAACTTCAAGGGGATTTTTTTTCACTGGTAACCTGGATCCCAGTACTACTGTCAAAGGGTCGGACTGTCGGCGACTAAACTGGAACCCCACCAGTTCTCAGTAGGATGGTGAGGAGGGTGGCTAGACACTCTGATAGAAATAAAACAAAAGATCCATCAGAGGGCGCCAGCTCTGGAGAACTATCCACGACCATCTAGCTAAAGGAGTAAACCTTGACAAAAAAATCTGGAGTGGAGCCTCTAAGGCGGTTGTAGTGCAAACTTTGTCACCCTCTGGCAGCTCCTGCAACCGTGTTGGCACCAAACAGTTACAGCTCCGCTGCTCCTTTGGATCCGTCAACGAGGTGGTGAGGGGGGACAAGCTGCATGGGCAACAGCCTGTTCTCCATATTGCAATGCCCAGGCTTATATTCGTTCATCCATCCACATACAATAACCTGCACCTACGACTTGGAGAGGACACTCCAGCTTCGCTACTTGCGTCGACACAACACGGGCAGCAACAAATACCGGTTTTAAGTCAGTGCTCAATTGGCGTAGAGCGCGACGCCAAGGGTTGCGTCCTATGGTGGGAGAGATCTCTGCATCTCACTGGACAGCTACTGTCCACCTAAGCTGGGCAGCCCCCAGCCAATAAGGTGCTGTACCGCCACGGCCTGCCTTCTTCACTGGCTGCATGGAGATTAGGAGAACACATCTGACAAGCAGGTTGTAACCTACCGCACCAGGCAACATAAAACTTTCAAGAAAGGGATCAGTGCTGAAACTGGAATGTTGGAATGTCCGGACAATGATGCCTGGGCTTTCTCAAGACCTTCAAGATATCAGCGACGCTAGGAAAACAGCTGTCATAAACAACGAACTCAAGAAATGGAACGTGGATATCGTCACCCTGTAGAAAACACGGCTGGTTCACACAGGCACACTGAAGGAGAGGGACTATACCTTCTGGCAAGGAAAGAGCTCTGATGCTCCAAGAGTGTATGGAGTAGGTTTTGTAGTAAAGAACAGCCTGCTAAGTATGATAGGACTAACCAGTGGTGGCTCAGAGCAACTCCTGACTCTCCGCCTCAGCACCACCAGAGGCCATGTCACCCTTGTCAGCGTATATGCTCTGACTCTGTCCACCACTCCGGATGCCAAAGATGAGATCTTTGAAAATATTGCATCCACCATAAGGAACATTCCTGCACAGAATAATTTGTTCTCCTGGGCGACTTCAATGACAGAGTGGGTACAGACAATGACTCGTGGCCCTCTTGCATTGGTTCCTTTGGATTTGCGAAAATGAATGAGAACGGACAGCGACTGCTCGAGTTTTGCGCCTGTCACGAACTGTGCATAGCTAACTCCTTCCCTTCAAGATGAAACCTCAACACAAAGTCTCCTGAAGACACCTGCGTTCAAAGCATTTACACCAACTGGATCTATTCCTGGTAAGATGCTCTGCAGTCAAAAACCTTCTCGATGCTCACTCTTAGCACAACGTGGACTGCGACACGGACTACTCCCTGGTATGCTGCAGAATCAGGCTGCAACAAAGACGTTCCAATCATCCTCGTGAAGACAAGGAAATGTGAGTTGCAGTCGATAACACACACTATGAGAACACAATTCATATATATAATCTAAATGTTAAATCTCTCTCTCTCTCTCTCTCTCTCTCTCTCTCTCTCTCTCTCTCTCTCTCATACTCTCTCTCACACACACACACACACACACACACACACACACACACACACACACACACACACACACACACACACACACACACACACGCGCATACACACACACACGCACGCGCGAGAGAGAGACAGAGAGAGAGAGAGAGAGAGAGAGAGAGAGATGTTGAAGCAAAACCCCCTACCTTCTCATGCCCACTGTCCCATTTTTGGGACGGTAGTTCTAACACACACAGATCAGTACAGATTCAAACTATCACCAAACTGACGAAGACACATTGTGATAACAACCTAATCTCTAATTTCTATTCTTGGTGTTATACATAAAAGTGCGTTGAAAAGAAATAATATCCTTACCTTTTCCTCTTTGTCCTTTTGATGCTGCTACCTACAGATTTGTTGTGCAAATGGCAGCTCCTGCAGCTAAAATGAAAGGAGAAAGACGTAAATAGAAACAATGCCTGTATGGACGTGATGTCCTCTGATTAACACAGCTGAGACCCAGTGACACAGACGCTTCAGAAATAGATATTTGAATATGTAGTGTCCCAAAAATTGGATGGTGGGCATTAATGGGATAAAGAGAGGGGAAGCTCTTGATGAGCTGAGCTGGAGTCCACTGGACTACTTAGCTTGTTAGCTGGAGAGGTGTGTCGATCTCTCTCATTAGTTCCTGGAGACTGGTCTACGTTGTCTTTAGGCAGGCTGATCAGGCAGAGATTAGACTTAGACTTGCATTTTGTGCTCACCTTAATTTTCAGTGTCTACTTTTGTTCTTCATTCAGGTTTGGAGTAGAAAATTTAACAAGCGTCAGGAAACTTAAAGAGAATGCTAAACAATTCAAGGGAAACAACTCAAAAACTCACCTGAAGTCACTAGGCACTGGAATGCTTTTAGTTTAAGTACACATGTTGATTTAGAGTCATATATACTACCGCTTTTAGTTTAAGTACACATGTTGATTTAGAGTCATATACTACCAATTATCACGGCTGTTTCAAACAAAGAGATAAGAGGCAATCCCAATAAAATTTCAATATCAACCACTATCTACAGGCGACACCTCCGCTGGCTAGGCTATCTATGAAGGCTCTCCATGACAACACCTGCAATTCAGGCCTTCATGTGGGTCCTGGAAGGCACGAGAAAGAGAGGGCGACCCAAGATGAGACAGTGGCTAACAGTGGAGAGAAACCTTCGCCTTGCTTACAAAAATTAAAGGGAGGTCAGCAGACTGGCAAAGGACTGATCACTGTGGAGTGCTTTGACCACTGCATGCATTGCTGGACGCAGGAGCTGCTTAAGTCTAAACTAAGCCGTAGAGGAACGACAATGAAGAAGTATGACACATTCACCAATGGCAGAACTGTGTTGATAAGAATAAAATTGGGTACCCTTCTCATGTACATTTTCGAAAGCAAACGTGTACAGATTAGAAGCTAGCCATAGCACGCAGTGTGCTTTCTACCTTTTTGAATAGCGGTAAGCAGCACACAACTGTGTGCAGACTGATGAGTATTTCAAAGTAAATCATGTTTGCCACGAAACACTGAAACATTCTGATGTTGTGCTGGGTTATCCTGTGGAGTAGCCAGCCATGGGAAAGAAGATAGATCTGAAACACTTGTAGTTACAAACAATCACGCTGTCATTGAGTCACTACACTCTCTGCTTGCGGATGATGAGAAGTTCAAAGAGAAGGATCATATTATTGTACACAGTTCATTGTTAAAACAGACTAGAGTGTGAACTCATGTATCACCCCTCACTTGACAGCTTTGAAGAAGAATGGATTGTGCATAAGGTCTCATTTGGAAGAGTACATTCACAGAACAGAACCAACGAATAAAGAAACAGAACTGTATATTTTCTTACTAGATTCATAAGCACATCTCCAGAGTCACTGTGTGTCACTGGATTAAAACAGTACCGATATAGACACTTTTCAGTTCTCAGCTCACAGCTCAAAAACAGCCAGAGTATCTGCGGTATCTGCAGGTATGTCAACGTAAAAAAAATAGCAATGGGTCAACAAAAGCACATTCAGTGAATTTTGCAGCAAACCTGTGAGCCAAAAACGGCAAGGTAAGAAACCAGCTGCCGTGGCAAAGTGGTCTCGCGTCGCAGACTCCCAGCTGGGAAGTCGTGGGTTCGAATCCCATTAGAGCCATGTGGGATTTTCATTACGCGACCAGCTCCTACCCAGAGTTGGGTTTGCTACAGGCTCAGTTGGGAAAATTGAGGCCACACATCATCCTCATTCTCATCGATCACCATAAAAAAGTCTTGAATTCTGTGGCCCTTCATGACCTGCTCTCATGGTGACCTCAGTTTAGATGTCCTCTCCATGTTTGTGGCTTTGGTTTGATTCTGCAGGGGTCACTAGCATCGACGAGTTCATAGGGGCTGTCGTTTGATTGACATGGTGGCGCCCTCCAAAGGGAGAGCTCACCTACACTGGCTTCGCAGCTAAGCAAGCAAGCATTTTGGATTCTCTCTTGAGGGCACATAAGACCGTATGGCGAAAGCTTGGCTGTGTCTGCGGTGGCACTGTCTTCATCTGTCCGTGGGCAGGGGTGGTTGAGTCTGTGAGGTGTGCTCGACAGCTGGAGGGTGGTGTTTTTCGCCGGTGGGTTCTGCAGTCATGAAATACTGGCTGGTACACCCATGGGGATGCTACTTTAAGGCTGTTATGAGTTGCATCCTGTAGTCTGATTTACCTCTGTTCAGGAACAGCTATGTCCCTTGATATCTTAATGGAGTGTCCTGCGCGTGCCTGTACCCATCGTCAACACAGCGCAGGCCTCCAAGGGTGGGTACAGGACTGCTCTAAAGGCAGGTGAAGACAGTGCTTCTCTGGGTCTCCCCAGCACCTTCGGGTGTTTCTTTTTTTCTTCTTTGCCTTAACTAGGCTGACCCTGGAGAAAGGTCCAGTGACTGTGAGGAAAGACCCACTGACCACAGGGAAAGTCCTGTTGACTGTGGGAAAGACTACAACTTTGGATTCTCTCTTGAGGGCACATAAGACCGTATGGCGAAAGCTTGGCTGTGTCTGGGGTGGCACTGTCTTCATCTGTCCGTGGGCAGGGGTGGTTGGGTCTGTGGGGTGTGCTCGACAGCTGGAGGGTGGTGTTTTTCGCCGGTGGGGTTCTGCAGTCATGAAATACTGGCTGGTACACCCATGGGGATGCTACTTTAAGGCTGTTATGAGTTGCATCCTGTAGTCTGATTTACCTCTGTTCAGGAACAGCTATGTCCCTTGATATCTTAATGGAGTGTCCTGCGCGTGCCTGTACCCATCGTCAACACAGTGCAGGCCTCCAAGGGTGGTACAGGACTGCTCTAAAGGCAGGTGAAGACAGTGCTTCTCTGGGTCCTCCCCAGCACCTTCGGGCGTTTCTTTTTCTTGTCGTCAGTAGGGGCTTAATAGGTGTTGTCCTGCATGTGTTGGATCAGAGCAGGCGCCGCATAGCACCACCGAAGTGACTCGGCAGCAGTGCAGTGTCTTCTCCGGTGGGGT